>VZRO01003123.1:234285-289341 GCA_013397915.1 Daphoenositta chrysoptera
GCTGGCTCGCCCTCCGTCCCATTCCCAAAGCGTAGGGCAGTGCTGGCTTGTGGTTTCGGTTGCTGTTTCAAGTCGCCTGTGGACTCTGGTGTGAAGTTTTATTTCCGCTTTCTCTTTTCTTTTTCTAGGCAGCCTCTTTGTGTGTGAAATGCTGAGGATGCTGCATGCTTTACTATTTGAAGGGCTTAATGAAGCAGCTTGGCCATCTCTTGCAGTATAGGAGGATGTAGGAAGGCTTACATTTCTCATTTCAATGCTACTGAACTTGGATATCTTAATTTTTCTCTTGGTGATTACTTTTACCCACCAGTCTTTTCAAAAGCAATCTTCAGTTCTCAGGTTCGCCTGTGTTGTGACAGGATAACATCTCAAAGTATTGCCCAGAATGGAAGGTTTTTACAGGAGTATCTGGCATCCTCTAGTTTAGCAGTAAAGAAAACTGCACGGGTGTTGTGTTTCCTGGTACCTGTTGACTGCCTGCTTAGCTTTAGAATGTGGATTAGATTATAGAAGTCCCAGCTCTCTAGTCACCTAAAATATTTATTGGCTTGTTAAACAGAAGCACATCTGCTGCTGTGAAGCCAAGATTTGTTTTAGAATTCTGTCACAGGACTCTACCAGTCTGTTTAACAGAAGACACTATAAAGCTAATTTTACCATAGTAAAAGAGGTCACAGGAAGGCAGTGGAAACAGTGCAGTCTCATTCAAAACAGGTAACCATATTCCTTTAGAGCATTCAGGTATTTCTTGTGACTATTTTGTGAATGATCAGCTGTGAAAAGGGTTAGTTTGGGCACGTTAAAGCCTCATTAAGATGGTTTGGCAGTCCCTTAGGAGGAACTTGTATGGCAGGATAACTGTGTGATGTCTCACACTGTGAGCCCAAAAGGCCATTCACTGATACTTAGAAAGTGGGAGTTTTGGGAAATAGTGGGTGGAAATACTCTCTCAAGCCATGTAATTAAAATGAAACGAGCTGCCACAGGAGATGATCCAGCAAGATTCAAAGCAAGCCAGGTATTTGTGTGAGCACCAGCACGGCCAAAAACACTCTTGAGAAGAGATTAAACGTGTGACTCAGGGTTCAAACTGATCTTTATGGCAATGAGAACTGGCCTTTTCTGTGTTACAGGATATCAAAATTTGTGTTTCCCGGTGCCTCGTGCTCTCCTCAAGTTCCCTGGTGCTGAATTAGGGAGAGGGGGCTGGACTGGCAGGAAAGGGAATATGGAAAATCATCTTGCTGATGGTGTTGCTGTGCAGGGAGAAGTTCAGAGGGTACCCTGCTCCCCACAGAGCACATCCTTGTACCTGAGCACAGCTTCAGCTCCATGTGTGAAGTGTAAAAATCCTGTGCTGGCACGTGGAGCCTTCGGAACTCGGAATGTGTGTTTGGGCCAAAGAAAAGGCTGAGTTGGCAGCAGTGGGCTTCCCCCCCGCCAGAGGATTTGGGCTCCAGTCACACTGAGACATTCGAGGAGCATGTTTGCTTCACTTCACAGAGAAACTGAAGGGGAAATGGGCAGTTGTCAGACCATTGGCCATTCCTGCAGTGGGATCCTGACTGCTCCTTGAAGGCCATTCCTCATGCTTTAAGATTTCCTCTCAACTCTTTCCCCTGAGCCTTGCAGAGCCCTTAGCTCTGTGTTTATACATCGTGTAAACCGAAGTGCTCCAGAGTGAATTCCCTGCTTGTGCAGAGCTGATGTGGGGTGGGTTCACAGTGTCTTGGGCAGCCGTTTGCAGCATCTGCAGCTCAGGGCCGGGTGGGGTTTATTCCAGTTTCAGTTTAACTTCAGCATCTGGCACTTCTCAGCAATTTCAGGAGTCTTCTTTGGGTTTATATCTTACTGTTTTCCATTTCCAGTGTTTGCTGTTTCTTTTGCCTTTCTGAAGGGAATCAATTCTGTTGGATAGGTGACTGGAGTTAAAAGGCAAGCAGCTCCCAGACTGTGCTGCTCCTCCATCCTTGGTGTCTGGGAGGCAATCTGGCTGTCCAGGAGCACTCCAGACTCACTGTTCTCGCTGCAGACACTCCAGCTGACAGCAACAGGGAGTCATCTGCTCCCAATCCCCACAGAAACACATGGGAATG
This sequence comes from Daphoenositta chrysoptera, assembly GCA_013397915.1. Taxonomy (NCBI): domain Eukaryota; kingdom Metazoa; phylum Chordata; class Aves; order Passeriformes; genus Daphoenositta; species Daphoenositta chrysoptera. Next base: position 236,382 of record VZRO01003123.1, read on the forward strand.
AACCTTGTGTTTGATCTGGCACAGTGCAGCACTGGAGAGTGGCATGAGACATTCCTCCAGGGATGGAAAGGCATAGCCACAAGTAGTCAAACCCAGTTTTGGGAAGTTGAACTGTAGATTATCCATACCAGTAATCCCAGTGTGGCTACACGGGGTTTCCTATAGGTTGAGGAACTGGAGTATTAAGGTTTCTGTACTGGCATAAAGAAATTCAGGCATAAATACCATTACTCTGTTTCTGGCTGGCTTGAAAATTCCACTGCACTCTCATAAATAGGGAGGGATGGCCCCGGTTGGTTTTGTGGGTTTGTTTTCCTGTTTTATTTAAACTACAGAAATCTGGTCTCCTCAGTCCTGGAGCCAGCTGGAACAGCAGGACACTGCTCCTCCTTATAAAGTGCCCAATCTCACATTTTCTGGTTCATCGCAAGACTTTTGATCCTATCAAATATTTTGGTCAGTGTCCTCAAGGAAGGGTCACAGGTTGCTTCAAGTGGAAGTTCCATACTTGGGTCCCAGGTTACTGAAAGCTCTGTGTATCTCCTGGAGTTCAGATTGCAGCTGACAGATTTATGGCATGTGGAAATTCTCCTTAATAGGGATAAAGGAGAAAGCTTTCAGATAGAGAATTTCTTCAGAGATGTGTGTGCACAGGGAAATGGGTCCTGCTGAGAGCTTGGGACCTCCAAAACCGCCACCTGAACCAGTACTGTTCAATCCAGCTTTCTCTGGTCTGAAAACTGTAAACAGGGGCAGTAAATAGATTTATAGAAAAGAAAACCTTTTGTACTTTATGTTCTACTGCAGAACCTTCACTCACAAGCTCTTCTGTCCTGCAGGCTTTGGATTTCCCGCTGTTGCTGGGCTTGCATATATGAAAATGTAAAATGGTAACATTTAATAAAATCCACAAACCATTATCTTGAGTCTGTTTCTTGTCACTTATCGTAAGCTCTTCATGGCTATTAAAATGCTGAAAAATGTGGGGGTTTGTTTCATCCAGAACTGGGTTTCACCTTTTGGCAATCACCTTCTTGCCCATCACTTAGGTTTTCCTCGTTTTGAAATTAAAATGGGTTCATCAGTGATTCTTTGTTTTTGTGGGATCCATGTGACTTTGGGAAAACTTTGGCCGAGCCTGTTTGCTGAAAACCTCCAAAACTGGGCAGCTAGGACTGGCTGGAGTAACTGGAGTTGTTTCTCTGGCTGTTGGGTGGAGGTGCCTGCATTTCTCACACTGCCTGAACTCATCCCTCAGCCTTGGCAGCCGAGTCTCAGCTCCCTGCTCCTCCTTTTAAATGCATTGCCACGTGGATACAACAGGATTTGTAACTGAAGCCTCAGACCCAGGACTGGGTGCTCTGCTGGAGCTACCTGGGCATGTTGGTTAAAATCTGGGCTGGGCCGTGGTGGGAAGAGGCTTTGTTGGATTTCTCCTGTGGACCCCGGAATGTGAGAGCCAGTTTGATTCCCAGTCTCGCTGGGTGCTGAGGGAAGCAGCTGCTCGAGATCTGTCAGCGTTGTCTGTGCTGCCATTGCCATGGAAACGGGAATCGGCTCCACACAAACGGCACACGGATGTCGGAACAGCATTTTCAAAACAAACCCAAGCTGGTTTGTCGTTCTCAGTGCTCAGAGCCTGAGTGCTGCCGCACAGCCTGGCTGCAGGGACAGCTGTGAGCCCATGAATCCACATCTCCTGATTAGAGATGCTCCAGACCCCTTCTCATCTTTGTGGCCTCCTAGACCCTCACCATTAGCCCCTTGTCTTTCCCAAGCTGTGGAGCCCAGAATTGAACACAATGCTCCAGATGTGGCCTCACTACGGCAAAGCAGAGCAATCACTCTGACAGAAAGAGGGAAAAAAGAGAAAACATGGAATGCAAAAAAAATAAAAGGTAGAGAAGGAGGAACATGGAGCAACCCACCTTCAGCACAGGAGCACAAGAGGGATGGTCCTGTTGATGGGGAGGGAAGGGAAAAGCAGCTGAAGCTGTGAGTACAGAATAGTTTAATCTCAAAATTTCAGAAGCAGCTCTTTAACTTAGGGGTCTCCCCAAGCTGTGCCGTGTGATGCTGCTGTACGTCAGAGAACATGGGGTTCAGCTGGAACCAGGACACAGCTGAGCTGGAGTTCCACTTTTTAAATGCAGAAACAGGGGAATTTTTTTTTGCCATTGACACTTGAAGTAGTAATAAATTGTCTTAAAACCCCATAACATAATTGTACAAGCACTGAACTTTATTTAAGAGCTTCACTGAGCTGGCAAGGAGCAAACCTGACCTGTTATTTCAGCCCAGCACCTGAGCACAGGGATGAGTTCAATCACCCTCATCAGGGCCTACAACCTGTGTCCACAGGAGCCCTTGGGGGAGCAGGGGGGACAATCCCCTTCATTCCCACCACTGCAGAACAATGGAATCATCTCCATCAATTCTGGAAGTGCCTGAACACAGAACACAGAGAAGGGTCTGACTTACAGTTCTGATGGAGAAAACCAAACCGTGGGATGTGGTGGGTGTTCAGGTCAAGGGATCAAACTGGAAATTAACTGGAGTGGCTGGACCTGGGATGGACACTCTGCACCTACAGCGTGTTTAACTGGGTACAGGCTGGTCCTTCCATGGAGGGGCTGACACAGCTGCTGAGACGTGTCTCTCTCTGACACACGCTTTAACACAAAGATTTCCTACAAGCTGCAAATTATTTGTATCACCTTTTAAATCAAGCTAGTAGTTGCACAACTTTTTTGGGATGTATCAAATTATTCAAGTCCTACTATAGATTTCCAGCTCTATGAGATGTGGTCACTGTACAGGAGTTCAGTGGGATGTGGTGCTGGGTTGCAGTGAGGAAGGAGCAGTTACTGAACCATTCAGTTCCCAGTCCCTCTGATGTTCCATTCTCACCTGCTGTACAAACCCCAGCACGCAGGAGCAGCAATTCTGCCACACAGGTGGGACTGTAGAAAAGGAGTCCTTGGCTGTACATGGCTTCCACAGTGGCTTTGTTACATCAGGTACAAACTGTACAAGTTCTCCAGGTTCCAAGTGTTCTAAATGGCAGAAACAGTTCAGCCTGTACTTATAGACTGGGTTTAAGTGTAGAGATTATTTCAGGTAAGGACCAGGCTGAGTAACCAGCTCCATGTAACAGCAAAGATGTGGGTTTAATACAACCTGCAATAGTACAAATATGTACATATATACAGAGTGGGTCCTCTTCACCTGCTGCTGAGCACACTCGGCACTTGATCCTCAGCTTCCTTGGAAGTAGGAAACACTGGAGTCAAACAGGTTCAGTTTTGCAGCACCTCAGGTTCCTGGCTTGAGCTCTCTGTGACCGGGGCCTACAGGACCCCGTCGCTGAGGCGGGACTTGCTGTAGTCCCCCAGGTCGTTCTGCAGGTCTCGCTCCTCATCATCTGCAATTACAGATTGTAATTAGATTCCAATCAACATGCTTGGATCAGATCTGATGTGGTATCACTGAAAAATATCCGTTTCCCAGGACATGCTGCTAAAGGGCACAGCACCGAGCTGGCCAGGGCTGGTGATGGGATGGAGTCAGCAGGGTCAGGATGTGTGGGGTGCTTCCAGCCCGGCTGTCAGCACTCCAGGGGGGATCTCTGGCTGCGGGCAGCCCCGCCTCACAGACTGCCTGACTTCAGACACTGCAGCACCGTCACACCAGCTGCTGGGCTTTGAGACTGCCCATCAAGCTTTCAAACTCCCCCACTAAAAGCCAACTCCTGCAGACAGTTCCACTCCTAGAGCTGACACTGTAAGGCTTCACAGAGGCTGGGAACCTCAGGGACTAGCACTGGGACACCTTCCCGACCAAGGGCCTTCTTCCCTCAAAAAGTGAAAAAAACCCCAGAACTTCCATTTGTTCCAACAAATAAGCTTCTGCACATCAGTGCTAATCCTTTATATCAGGAAAGATTCTTGTTCACAGCAAAGGAAATCCAAGTTGAGTTCACCCATCTTCCACTGGCTGCTGAGCTGCCTGGAGCTCTCCACACCTTCACACCCACCACCCAGCACCCTGGGAGCCAGGCAGGGACCTGAGGGGCTGCTCCAGCAGCAAAAGGCTGGAGTTCACCTGCATGACACAGGTTCGTTCCATAAGAAGGTGCCACCATAGCACCTGGACATCCTGGAGTTACAGACATTTTAGAAGCTGCCACCTTCAAACATCCCCTTGCCCTTCCACAAGTGCCTGAGGGCAGGAACCAGGCTGGGTGCTGCCCCTCCTTTCCCCAAGGAACATCCCCCAAATTGGGTATTTTCCCTGGATAATTTCAATCTAAGCCTGCACATTCCTAGAGGCAACAGAAACCATGTGGAATTCTGTGGCTTTGTGGCACATGCCACAGGCTCTGTTCAGCCTGATGCAGACCTGGGTGATATTTTCCTGACAGTTTTTAGACAGAAATTCTCTTTTGTTTTTTTCCCTCCCTAAACAATTACAACCACCCTCCCTCCAATACCCCAGTTCTGCCCTCTCCTGCCCTGCAGACAAATGAGTATAAAGCCTGAAGCAGCCACTTTTTCTGGAATACTGGCCCTGGAAGCACCACTGGTCACACGCAAATCACAGCTCAAGCCAACAAAACAAGTTATTAAGGAAAAGCAGAACAAAGCTTGGGAAATGTGGTTTGAGGTAGTAACACACTCTGCTCAAACCATCCCTCAGCAAGAAGCTTCCAGAAGTCACCCTTTAACCTTTACTACCAGCTCTTAATCCAGTCTGTCTATACAGAGACACAGAGGGGTTCATCAGGAAAAGGATCTTCCCCAAGTCCAAATTCCAAGCCACCAGAGCAGGGACCTTGCAGGGACCCCACCTGGATGGGAAATGGTTTTATGGGGTCACTGTGAGTCAGAGCTGTTTTTTCAAACACCACTCACTCACATTGCAAGTTACACAAGCCCAATCTCTGGGGTTTAACATTTTTTCCACCCCTTATAGCTGTATCACGCCCACGCTTTCCCAAGTGGCATTGGGGAATGCTGCCCGTGTCACTGTAACTGTGCACGGCACAGCTGCTGCCCGAGCCATCAGCTCCCCTGTGAAGGCCCCACAGCCAGGTACTCATGCTGATGGAGCAGCACAGAGCTCCAAGGGGCAACGAGAGCTGTGTGGGATGGGGACAGGGACAGGGTGCTGCATCCCTGCACTGCAGCCACCTACAGCCACCTGACAGGGGCAGCCAGGTGGGGGTCTGGCTCTGCTCCCAGGGAACAAGGGACAGGACAAGAGGAAATTACCTCAAGTTGTGCCAAGGGAGGTCAGGTTGGATATTGGGAACATTTCTTAACAGAAAGGGTTGTCCAGAGCACACAGGCTGAGCCAGGCAGATGGCACCAGCCAGCACAGACTCAACCCCAGATACAACTTCCAGAGCTGCATCCTGAAGCCCAGGTAAGGAACTACTGCAGCAAGGAGCTGGGCAGGACCCACTGCTGACTGGGCTTGCAGGGCTCAGGGACGCACAGGACACCCTTGAGTCCCTGCCCATGACACCCCAGCACCACCAGGAGCATGGCTCCCATGGCCCCAGCATGGGCAGTAACACTGTCAGTCACAGAATCCCAGGTTGGTTTGGGTGGGAAGGGACCTTAAAGCCCATCTCGTTCCACTCCCTGCCACAAGAAGGGACACTTGCTACTGGACCAGGCTGCTCTGCATCCCCCTGTGCCTTTGTGCAGCTGCCAGCCTGGATGAGGAGCTGCCAGCCCAGGGACCACCCGCCAGAGGGCCAGGCCTGACACACAAACCCCCTATGAGTTCTGAGCACAAGGGGCACAGAACAGGCTGCAGCTAGAGCAGCAGGCAATGCAGTTCATTAGTAAGTTCATTAATTGCTACAGGTTCTGATGCATCCTGTTCTTTCACTTGTGCATGAGTTTCAAACTCCCAGCCCAGCCCAGCCTGCTGACTATCCACTTAGCTGCATGCTCACACAATCAGCTGCTTTTTACTGGCTTTGCCCATTCATTTTGTTTATATGTCAATTAAATACGGTGCCTGAAAAACCTCCAGCTAAAAACTTATGAACTTATCTAACTTATATTACAAGGGACAAAATCAGGGAGCCTGTAGGATTTTTGTCCCATTTCCTATTTTTTTTCCCTCTTTGTTTTACACTTTCATTTCACTGGAAATATTCTCTATGTTTACACACCATTCTTGCCCTACAGACATGCAGGCCTGTCACAAATATCCCCAAACAGCTGGATGGAGAAGGCAGACAAGGCAGGCAGAGGCAAGCGAGGGAGGCGATGCAGGAGCTGCATGCAGGACAGGGAATGGCCATGCACACACAGGTGTTAGGCAGCACAGGATCAGGAGCTCCGAGGTGGGTTAGCAGGAACACCACAAGCCTGTTGAATCTGTGTATAATGCACAAAAGTTACACCTGGAATCACCACCTGAGGCCTCACTGCACACCAGCTCCAGGCAGGTGTGACAAGAGCAGGAGTCAAACCACTACATTCCTCTGTTTGACAATTTAGGAATGTCAAGACCCAAAGCCCTCCCAGCCAAGGGCCAGAGCTGGGGGTTTGGGTAAAACCATGTCTGGATTTTAGTCTTGCTTTTCCTAGGAGGAACCATACACAACTGCATTAAGGTGCCAAAATCCTCTCACCCAAGGCTGTTGCATTGCTGCTGCCCCACAGAGAGTGAGACCAAATTTCAAGCTTGTTTGTTCTGTCTGAGCAATTGGTCATCAGCTAAACCAGCGAGGCTTTACACAAATTCAACAAGTAACTCAGCATGGATTTGTCACAATGGGATGGAGGTAAGGCCCAAGCTCACCTTGGACGTCTTCTTCTCCACCATCACCATCCTCTTCCTCATTGTAAGCCAGCTCGGCCTGTTTGTCTGCCTCATACTCACCCACGTTCCCATCATCCCCATTATAATCTGCCAGTTTAGAACCCTGCTGTGGGTCCACAGGGGATTCATTCTCATCAAAGAACCGGCCTGTGGAGTAGGAAAGGAGTGAGTCAGCAGCAGAGAGGAAAGAAACAGGGAGATCCCTCATGAGAGGAGATCACAGGTGGAGGCAGTCGGGGTCTGTGGTAGTTCCAGCTGGAGAGAAAGGGGGGAGAAGGGACAGGGCTTGGGCAGGGGTTAAACAAGGCTCATGGAGCACCTCTGTGCAGGAAGGATGTGCTCTGTCACCCAGCACTCGACCTCGTGACACCTGACTGTCCCACACTCCTCTCTCCACCGGCAAGGGCTGGAGTGAGCACCCAAACAGCTCCACCTTGGATTGCCCACAGGCACCAACACAAGATTTCTCAAAAAGCACAAGAGCACTCACTCAGTGGAAGGGTTAGTATCCACTTTTCCTGAGGCCTGGCATTTTGCACACCCCGGAGTGATCCAACACTGCCCTGGTGCCTGGCAGTGACTGCAGGGGGTGCCCTACTGGCACAGGAGAGAGCCCAGCACAGGCCTGCCCTCACCTCTCAGCTTGGAAACTCACCCAGTTGACTTTACACTCTGCTTTCCTACCAAGTTTTAACAGTTTTCAAAATGTCCCAAATCCAGTATTTTCACCTCCCAACAAAAAAAATTAAGAATGGTTTCAGATCCTGAAACAATGCACAAGAAAAACAGGAATTAGCAGGATATATGGAATGAGCAGACAATCACCCAGGCACATGGTGAGAGATTACTGGTGTGATGTCAGCTCAGAGCTGGTGTTTAATGGGATATAGGGAGACCTCTTCTAGCCCAGTCCTTGAGGGAAGCAGCTCTGAGTCTGCAGAGGTCACTGGCCTGGAAGGTTGTGTATAAATGAAAAAACTGGGATTAAAGTGTGATACAATCCTTATACACTGGGTACCAAGGCTGCTGGGGCAGGTGGTAAGTGATTCCCAGTGCAAGCAGCTAATGGAGAAGTAAACCTGGAGAATGATTTCAACATCAGGATTAAAAATGGACAGATGTAAAAGAGAAATTATTTCCTAAAACAATGTGTATATAAAAACCAGAACAGAAGCACTACCATGGTGCTTCTCTGTATGGGGGGAAAAGCAGCAGAATCACACCTAGTGCAGCTCAAATGTACAGGAACACCAGTTTCAGGTATTTTCATAAAACAAGCATGAAAAAAACTTTGGTTTAGAAACCCAAAGTTCCATACATTGTTCACTGCCTGTTCATGCCTAATTGGCTATTACTGTTGGTATTTTTGACACTGCACTATATACAAAACCCAGACAGGACAGTGGGATTTGCTCATGTTAAACCCAAAGTGAGCCATGGAAGACAATGGCATGTACCTAACTCACAAAAACAGGCAAAACCAGCCTGTGGATAGCCAGAGATACTGTGACAAACAAGCACTGAATGAAGTTGACAGAAGGAAAGGGTAAAGTCTGATGAAGAGACCCCAGGAAACGCAGCAGGCCCACACAGGCTACAGACTGAGCTCAGGGAGCACAGTCTGGTGAGCCCACCCTGTCCCAGCCCAGCCAGGGCAGGGACACCTTCCACTATCCCAGGGTGCCCCAAGCTCTGCCCAACCTGACCTTAGACTCTTCCAGGGATCCAGGGGCAGCCACAGCTTCTGTGGGCACCCTGCACACCCCCAGGGCCTCACCCCCCTCACAGGGAACAACTCCTTCCCAATATCCAATCTAACTCTGCCCTCTGGCAGTGGGAAGCCATTCCCCTTTGTCCTGTCACTCCAGGCCCTTGACCCAAGTCCCTCTCCAGCTCTCTTGTAGCTCCTTTAGAGACTCTAAGGTCTCCCCAGACTCTTCTCTCCTCCAGGCTGAACAGTCCCACTCTGCACCCTCTGCTCCAGAGCTCACAGTCACCAACACCCAGCCAGGCACTTGCCCATGGTGGAGCTGCAGAGCTGGGCCAGAGCTGGGCTACTCCATGCCAGGCCTGAGTTTGTCACCAATGGACCTTTCTGAACAGCCACTGACCATCAGGACAGAAATCTTATACAAACCTGGATTAGCTATTTCCTTTTGTGATAAAGTCTCTCCCTCACTGCACCACTAAAACGTACAATAGAAGTTATTCCAAAAAGGAAGAAGCAAAGAGAAGAACATAACTGGGGACAATTCCTGACTCTCAGTTACCCCCTCACAGCCTACAGTGGAGACATTTCCTTCCCAGCTTCTGCCTACACAACTACACCCCCATCATTTAATCCGTGACCAGGGAAGAGAGACAATCCATTAACAAACCCAACAATTGAACCATTAAAACAACCAACAACTGAAATGAGCAGCTTTCACACTTCAGAAGTTTCTTCCAGAAGTTCCTTTGGTAAAGTAACAAGCCTTGCACACCTCAGGGTACACAGAGTGGAAGCCAGGCCTGCACAGGTTCTGTGAGAATTTGTAATACACTTGTCCCTGCTCCATCACAAAGTTCCACAAGTGATATTAAAACTACCAAAGTTTCCTCAGTTTTGGCTGAATTCTTACAGTATTGTCCAAAAAGTGCATTGAAGTCAAGTAATAAAGTGAGCAACTCAGCATCCTGCATGTATCAAAGTTCTGACTTAACCCATTTAACTGTGCAGTAACTTCCAAAAGCATCTTAAATTCCGACAAGGAAATAATTTTTTAAAATAACTGAACACACATGTGAAAAATAACACATTAAAGCATATCTTTTACCCAGGAACACATTATATTCATTCTCAGGCTTCCTCTCCAAAGCCACCCTCTGCAATGGTTCCTATTTTCCAGACCAGCACTTACACAGATAAAAAATGAAGGGATTTTTTTAATATATTGAAGTGCGTGACATTGGCCAACTTACTTTGCTTAATCTTCTGCAAGTCGCTAACTCGGCTCTTTGGGATTTTTATCTGGTCTGGCTCAATTTTGTGGTCTTTCTGGGTTTCCACATTTTCTTCAAAAGTCAAGTGCTGGAGAGGATTTGGAGGGATCTGCTTGGCAATGTCGGCGTTCCCATCACTGTCACTGGGCAAACCTACAACGTTAAAATGTGAAGTTAGATGCAGAATTTTATCAGGAAAGGATTGGAACAAGCTACCTGCAGTGCAGGTATAACCTCATACTTCTCTGACATTAAAGTGACTGGATCCACAAGCACAGAGTTTATTTTCTATGGGTTTGTCTCTTTTCTAACTGCAATTCTTCCAAACCCTTTCACTGCAGGACTTTTAAGTTCTCACATCCTAAACCTTCCCTACATCACCCTCACGTGAGCTGTTCCCAGGGACAGCAGGACACTGAGCAGGCGACAGGAACATTGGTTTATCTGACTGTGGCTACCAAGAGATCAACAACCAACCCCTGAGGGGGTGGTGCAACCCTAATTAGCACCCTAAGGAGCAACACTCATTTCAATTACTCTGTCCACTGGAGGAATCTTGAAGCACTTATCTTTGAAACTTCTAACTCAAATTTAACTGTGATTGGTCAAAAGACTCAGAAATTATTGGTGTGGAGGGTACAAGAATAGATCATACAACAGCAGCCCAAGTGCCTCAGCCAGGTAAGAACCCAACCTTGGATCCTGCAGCAATTTATGCTTGGTTTTATTCTTGTAACCAAAATATTGCCTCGTCACCTGCTAACAGGAATTTTACCTGGTGCCAGGTTTGGAGCTTGGGGTTGTTCAGTTGGAAGATTCACAACAGACTGATGACCTTCACTTTTAGGAGCTGAAATAAGTGGCTTCTTTAAAGCTAAAACAAAACACAGGGACAAAAGCATTAACATGAAACAAACACACTATTTATCTGGTCTTGCTCTAGCAATCCTGTAAATTTCTATTTTGTTATAGTTTCCTTAATGAAAATATAAAAGACAAGATTTCAGGAGGGGCATTATCCAAAACATTCCATTTTGAGAATTCAAACCTCTAAGGCACAGTAGAAGTGGTCTGATTTTACACCCCACTTGAATTTTATTACCACAGAGAGATTTTAAAAGTCTGCACTCACTATGAACCACATGGTGTTCACACACAACATGTACATCACCAAGACCCAAATGTGAAAGAATGAAGAGTATTTTTCCTAACCAGTGGGAGTATCTTCAGCTTTAGCAGGGTCATTATCTTCTATTTCAGGCATGCCTGCATCTCCTCCTGGTTTGATTTTCTCTGCAAGACAAGAAAAGGATATTCTGCCTTATTAACCCTTCAGTCTGAACAGTGAATTTCCCTCTTGTGAAGGCTCTAACTTAGAACAATCACTGCAGCTAATCAAGTTATCTGAGCCAAGCAATTCCTTCTTCAGCTTCAGAGAAATGCACAGTCTGGAGGCTGGCAAAGGATGCAACACAACTGGCCCATTCTCTATCAGAAATGCCCAAAAAAGGAAATACCTTTGCCATTTGCAACGTGTTCTGAAGGGTTCTCATTCTTCACTGTGTCTTTATCTTCCACCCCTGCAACAGTCTCAGGTATTGCCTGGTCACCATTGCTGGGACTGACTGCAGTGTCTTTACTGGACTGAATTTTTTGTGTGGCCTGTTAGAACAAATAAGGAGACAACATTAAACACTTCCCTGGGAATTGCAGAACAAACACCCTCAAGTTCAAGATTACTTTGGGTAAGCAAAATTGCATTTATGAATTCAACGATCACCAAAGCAAAGAGCAGAGCCCTTTATGCACAAAGCTGGACCCTGGGGGTCTGGAAACACAACTGGACAGAAAATGTTCAATACAGCACAGCTGCAGGGCATTTCTACTGCCATACACAGGTGTTAAGTACAACACCAACAGGTTAAGGTCACATCAGCCTTAAGCCTCAGGTCAGAGCCTTGAAACCATTCTAGACTGTAAGAGAAGATGTGACAAACTTGCTCTCAGTCTGCCCTATTATTTGAGATATTTATAGATGAAGTAAAGAAACAAAATTTTAAGCATCTGTTTGCAGGAAAGAGGCCCAAATTCTACTGGAAGCCTGTTTCATGTAATCACACCCTTGATACCATTCCAATACCATCACAATTTGCATCACATTAGCACCTCGAGGCCTCGGCAGAGCTCAGGCTCCCTCTGCAATAACCTGTGTAAGGCTGTGAGAACACAGATCCCACCCTGGAGAGCTGAACAGTGATATTCATGTTACAGACAAGAACTGAAATCCTCAGCAATGACATCATGGGGGAAGGCTGCAGCAGAGCAAAGAATTTGGCCTCAACTTCGAGCTCAGTCCACTGGGTGAGACAATAGGCAGATTTCTCAAACTAACACCCACTCAGGGCTGCTCAGGGGGATACTGAACACAAAGTTAGGGGAGACATGTCCCAGGCCTCCACATCTCTGAGGCAAACAGCAGGCTTTGGGCTCTTCTCATTCAACACACACTTTCTTGGCATTACCTTTTGTTCCCGTGCAATTTGGTCCATTAATTTCTTGATGCTCTCTTCATGCTGCAGTCTCATTTCCTTGATCTGCTGCCCACACTGCAGGCTTGAGGAGAAACACACCATTAGTTACACTTCATTTGTTGGATCTGCTCTCCCACAAATAAAATAAGGGAAAAAATATGAACTGGCACAAAAAGCTAAATCTGAGATATAACTAGAATAGTCTGTCCAAAAAGCCTAGTCCTGGCATGTATATGGAGTGGGAATGGACTGAATACAGAAAGAAAGCAGAACTGGAAAAAACAGGCACAGAGCAGAAAAACCAGTAAAATAAAGAGAATGGCCTTGACTATACTTCCTCCAGAAGTTGGAATGCAACCAAAAGGTCAAGCTCCACAGTTAATCTGTCTGCAAATACTAATTCCACTGGGAAGGCAACGTGTCTCCCCTGGCTGTCAATGGAGAAGGTGCACAATTGCCACTATCAGTTACTGCTCCCAACTCAAATAACACGATCTGAATACACAGCCAGGTGTCCCAGCTTCCCCAACAAGCCGTGACATCACCCCAATCACCAAAACTCCCATGTCCCACAAACGCTCAACACAGCACAGAAACACTTTATGTGTATAAAAGTTTCAAACACCTTCCCAAGTGTTAAGTCTTCCTCACTCCTCAAAGCTGCAGGAGTATTTGTTCTCCCTGTTTCTCTATCATCAACTTAAAAGGCTGAAGTTGACTTAAAATTTCAATCTACACAAGGTGCTTTCAGCTTCAGTTGAAACAAATGAAATTACATTGCCAGAAAGGCAGCAATTAACAATGCTGGTGACACAGGACCATGTCCTTTAAATTTCCACGTGTTAGTGAACTAAATCTCCATGTTATAAAAAATACATTGACTTAAAAATGCAGAACAATTCCACTAAGTCAAGATTTTCCTTAGCTCCTATATCATGTTAGGAGAAGGACTACAACACCACAAAGAACCTGGAAGTCAAACAGTCAGCTCAGGTGCATCACCAAGTGATCACACTCACATTTGAAGATTAGCAGACACGAGATTAATTAGCACTTTGTAGTAAATACAGGTCCCCATCACACACATCAACCTGCAGTTACCAGTACTCCTGAGGACATACCTGTCATATTCCAGCCTCCTTGTCAGGTATGTGTTGTTCTTCTTGTATTCATGCAGCTGATCTTCCTGGCGGATGAATTCCTGCCGTAACTCTGCCAGTTGTTCTAGGCCAAAAAGCAAAAATCAACATGAATACAGAAAGATAACAAAAAACACCCCATGGGAGATACAATTTCCAATTGCTAAATAAGTATGAAATTGCTTACGTTTCATGTCTAGACATACTTTAAAGATTCTTAAACCAATTTGAAGAAGATGCCGCTTTTCTCATGCATGCCAGATGGCAGCATGAATTAGAGACAAATTCTTCTGATACTATGCCAATCCCCCTAAAAGTTTCTGTACCTTTGCATTCAGAAGCATTGCACAATGCTATTTCACTTATCTGTTGGAAATCTCCATAATTTCCTGAAAGATTCTGTCGCTCTGAGTAACACAGAAGTGCTGCCACGTTACTTCAGGCAGGATGCTCAAACACTGCTTGTATGCACTAAGTGTACAAAAGGAGGCACCTTCCCACTATCCATAAAGCCAACACGGATTTCCTGTCTTCACAACTGCTCTAGAAGTTCTCCCTGTTCCTCAAGCTACAAATAATGAAGCTTCCTACTATTTTAAGCTGCAGCTACCATGGGCACAGGAAGAAACCATGTGTGTTGTGTGCAGGCATGTTCACATCCGAGCACGTTCCGGCTCACTCTGAAGTACTCTGAATACAGCAACACCACAGGCATTATAATCACATCTGTACAGAACTTCAGAGATGTTTCCTGGACCTTTTCTAACTCAGCATAATCATCACAGTGTTTCTGATCAAACTCGACTAAACTGTGTATTTGGCCATGAAAATGATTCTACTGTCTTGTAACTCAGCAGTGCCAGAACACACGTTCTTTCTGCAGCAAAGTAAGTGAGAGCCAGCTCTGCACTTACCCACACCAGGTAACAAATACAATGATATTTCACATTATGAGATGTTCCAGCATCACCAGATCCTTCATTTAAACTGCATTCTGCAGCACCTGGGCAGTTAAAATGCACAACTTCAGCCTGCCAAACGAGTTTGGCCATGAATCCCTCACCCTTTAGCCGATGTATGTCTGCCATCTGGTACGAGATGTTGTTCTGCAGCTTCATCTGGAAGGAAGAAAAAGTTGGATAAATACGGGTGACCAGCAGGTTGGGGAGGGTTTGGGCTGTGAAGACTCAGGTGTGTCTGTTTGCTTTGTAAAGCCAACGTATGTATGGGATTATCAGAGTGATGTGTACAAAGTTCCTGTAAATCTAAGAAATGTGTATTTAGTGATCTGTAAGTGACATCACCAAACTAAACACTGTGTTCAGGCTTTGCTAACAACAGCTTAAATTTTAATTCCAGAACATATTTATATCAAAAAAGTAGATTGTCTGGACTAAAATAAACATGCTGCATCCTGATACTGCAAGAGGGACTGTAAACTGCCAATGTCAAAGCACAGGTGGATAAAAATTAACACAGCATCCACAGCAAAACCAATTGTTATCATAAGGTATGTGATATAATAGAATAGTTATATTTAAATAAATCTTTTATGTGTAGCTTTCTAACATCCTAACACATATTTTATTTTGAGAGGGAATCTCACACCAATAAACTTCTACAACAGCTTTTGGCATTTTTAGTAAGGAAAGAAATAGTTACAATAAGTAAGAAATGTACATACACAAAGTCCTGAAGTAAAGATACTTTGTTTTGTAATTACATAAGGACAAAAACCAGCAGGAATGAAGAGAAAGATTTTTGTGTGGAATATTCTGAGAAAGGGGGTAAAAATCCTCACCTGCCCTCAGGCACATCGGGTGCTGTGGTTGTTTATCTTGCAGTTTCATGGTGATACAAAGGGTAACTGCAGGAAGGTGCTGAGCAGGGCTGTCACGCGTGGGTGACAAGGTCAGCATCACCTCTGGGAACAGCACACTGCAGTGCCAGCACAGCCACTCGGCCAGGACATGCTGGGACATCCATGGGGACACGCCTGGACACAGGGGCTGTTTCAGTTCCCCCCCCAGTCCCTGAAGTGCCCATGTCAGTCACCTCCATTTCCATTTCTCCATTTTCTAAAAAACCCAAACCACATCTGCCCCTGCCCTGCCTTTAGGACTTCCTCACCCTACCTGTGCCTTCTCTCTCATCAAATTATTCATTCTTTAAATATATTTCCCATTGTGTTTTTGTTGTTACAAGAGGCACTCCGACCAGGCTGATCCATTTGTCCCATGTGGGTATGATCAGGCCTTCCTGACTTGGGGCTCCAGCCATGCAGGAACTGCAGAGATGGAGCTTTTCTGCAGCACAGTGTACACAGAGCACACATCCAACAGCTCCCGGCACACAGCAGAGGTTCCTTGGGCAGCAGAGTTTTTGTGCCAGCCTGCAGGATCCTGGCTATCCCTGGCAGCAGGGCACTGCAGGATCCAGGCTCATCCCTGGAGCAGGGCACATGGGAGTGCAGGCAAATCCTGATCCATGCCCAAAACAAAAGCCAAGAGAGTTCTAGGGCCTGGAGAGGCACCACCACGGCTCCCATCTATCACAGGACACAACACTGCTTTGCAAGGCTTTTCCGCAAAAAAAAGAAAGCAAGCAGAACTGGAAAACCAGGGACAGAGCAGAAAAACCAGTAAAATAAACAAAATGGCCTTGAACATATTTCCTCCAAACCCTGGAACATAACCGAAAAGTCCAGCTCCACAGTTAATCTGTCAGCACTTATTA
The DNA here is from genome assembly GCA_013397915.1 of Daphoenositta chrysoptera. Classification (NCBI taxonomy): domain Eukaryota; kingdom Metazoa; phylum Chordata; class Aves; order Passeriformes; genus Daphoenositta; species Daphoenositta chrysoptera. The sequence continues at coordinate 252,616 of VZRO01003123.1, forward strand.
ATTCCACCAGGAATGTGATCTTTAGGTAACCTGAGCCCTCTGAGCACAGTGCTCTGAAATAGGGACAAAATTACTCCCCACAGGGACACTCAAGGAGCCTCCTGGCACGTCAGAGGTTTGCCTCATTCTCTGCCCAACAAGGTATTCAAGGCCGCTTACAGGATACACAAAGCAACAGCCCATCAGTGATGGCCTGGGTAGGACTTGCAGAGCTTCACTTCAAAAGCACAAGTGGCCCTACAGTGGGGACACACAGGGAAGCAGAAGACACAAGTCACCACCAAGCCTCTCCATCCACTGGGCACCCACCCTGCCAGCTCCCCCTCCAACGACAGGGGAACAGGTACACACAGTGATTTGTTGTGTTAATAAACAAGTATCTCCCCCTCTTTTGCAACACCACAGGCAACAATCACATTTTCCTGTCTTCCACTCTAATGCAGTTGTTTCCCAGGACCCAATAAATCTACAAACAAAGGAGATCCTGGGAAGTAGCGGGGTCTCTTTTCAGACCCTCATCTATGAGAATTCCTCACACACAAACCCTTCCCACTGGCTCCTGCTCATCCCATAACCATGTGCCTGGCTGGGGGAGGGCTGCTGTCTGCTAGCAGGAGCTGCATGGGAACGTGCAGCACTTTTATCACACAATCTTTCCTTTTGGTGATTTTGAGTTTCAGAGAAAAGTGACAGAATTTATAGCCAAACCAGCTCAGCTGACAGCAAATGTCCCTCATCTGAAGGATAGAAAGGGAAGAAGCTTTTTTATGATTCATGGGATCTGTTCCACCTACACATGCAAAACTCACACTCCACGAGCCATGGCGCAGGTCCAGTTCTTCCTGGGCCATGTCCTCCTCTGGTCTAGACCTGTTTGTATTGCTGAGCTCTCAGGGGCTCCTCAGGGCCTTTCCAAGCACTTGGGATGGAGAAAATAAACTCTCTGTAGCCCAATGAGCCCTGCACAGGAAAAAAACACCAGAAATCCTGTGCATGGACATGTGGCAACCCTCCAGCGCTGTCTGAGTTGTGAGTCTTGCCATGTAACAACTCCACATTGCTGCTGTCAAGCTACAGCTTTGCAAACTCAGGAGTTACCAAGTTTTGGCAACAAAGAACAGACCCAGCTGCTCCCGGGGATGTTTGACTAAACAGCTTCATCCCAAGCATTTCTGGGCAGCAGGTAAGGGCAGGGCTGTGTTCCACACCTGGCATGGCCAGCAGCAGATACGGAATGAGAGGTGCTCCCTGCACGCTGGGCGCCTGCCACCTGGAACCTCTCCACCACGGATTCCTGCCAGTCACACATTTTATTGCACTTATTGCAAATGGATGTGCAAAGCTATGGAAAAACCCCAAAACCTAATGGCATGCTGCAAAAACCCCATGGAATACTCAGGAAGCTGATGCTACCTGCGCATGCAGCACCTGCCCAAATTCCAGGGTAGGCATTACCCCTTACAGGGAGCTCCAAGAGAACTCCTTATTTGTTCCAAGGTCCAACAGACCCTCAGGAGCTCACCACAGGAGAAGAGAATTCCCAAGAATTCATGCTTTTGCTGTTTCTTTTTAAACACAAGACCCTGGGTCACACTTCCATATTTGCTCCCAAGAGCAAACAACACCCTGGTGCAGTGTGACAGGCTCGTTCCACAGGCAGGGGACAGAGGGGAGAGCCAAGGGTTTGGCCTTGACTCCAGAGATCCCAGAGCCAGGGGAGTCCAGAGATCCCTGAGCCAAGAGGAAGCTGCTGCAGAAACTGGATTTGCCTCAGCACTGGGAAAGGCACTTGATTTATGTGACCACAAGGCAAAGAACCTCAGCTGAGGACAAAGGAGCACAAAGCAGAACTGACACTGAGAACCACCAGAGCAGAATCTTCAAATGAGTATTCCTTAAAATGAGCCTGAATTTGTTGTGATCACTTGACACCAATGCTGGGGTTTTATTTCAGCTCCTGTATTTCACAAATGGACTGAGAACACAGGTAACGAGCAGTTTGGTCAGACAGACTTGCTAAACTCTATTTTGAGAGGAAAAAAATTATCATTCAAGCCTTTTTTGGTCAGACACTTTGTATCTGCTACTGTTTCCTTATGACAGACTTTCATTTTCTAAAACAAAGCTTTATTCTCTACTCTCAGAGAAGTAATAGTCACTTAAGTAAAGTCACTTAAAGGGTTTTAGTAAAAATAAACATTGTTCCCACTGAGAAAAGGCAGTGGCTGACATGGGAGGAAAAACGGCCAGCTACTGGTTTTTGATAAAATCCTGCTATTCTGGCCTCTTAGGGCACTCTGAACATTTTGAACACAAGAGAGAGGATGGTCAAAAGCTACGAGCTCACACGGCATCTGGAACAAAGGAAGACACACGGCACACACTGCACGCAATTAACACTAAATTTGATTTGGGAGGTTTACTAGGCACGTTTCTCTTGCTGCCCTCCTGCTCTGCCCTGTGCAGTGTCCCACTCAGAGCATCCAAAGCCCAGGCAGATCTCTGGGAACACCACAGTCGTGGGCAGGCAGCACCTGTTTGTACCCCATGCATCCTCCAGTAACCAGTGCTGCACCCCCAGCTTAGACCTACATCTTCTCCCCCGGTGTCCTACGGAACACATCACAGATTTCCACAAAAAATGCAAATTTCTTGCATTAAAAGCACACCTTGCCATGCAGCCCAGTAACTGATCATAGAATCCCCGAGGCTGGAAATGCCCTCCCAGACCACTGAGTCCAACTTGTGCCCGATTCCCACCTTATCACCAGACCAGGGCACTGAGTGCCACATCCAGGCCTTCCCTGGACACCTGCAGGGATGGGGACTCCACCACCTTCCTGGGCAGTTCCAATACCTGACCACCCCTTCCACGAAGAAATCCTTCATGAATTGTGCCCAACAGCTTACCTGAATCCTGCCAGTGGGGTTTTACACCCACAGGCAGCTACACTAACACACCAGACAAGCTGACTGCCCTTTTGCAGACAGAAGGGGAAGTATCTTGGCTAAACCCCAACTGCTTTAGAATCACTGAATCATTGAGGCTGGGAAACACCTTTAAGATCATGAAGTCCACGTCATATCCAATGGGACTTTTTATTGCAATCTAAGGAAAAATAAAAATGAAAAATACGTTTGCTGAACACACAAAGGGCTTAATCTTAATGGTTCAGTAGGAAACTTAATACAAACTTAATCAGTTTAAGGAAGTCTAACTCTGGAATGGTACATGTACATATTCAGCTTTTTCTGTGACAACTCAATGCATTTTCTGAGGCTGCTCATGCAATGTGTGATAAGAAAGGGCCAGAAAAACAAACCTAGCCAGCAATTACCCTGGAGAGTGTGACATTTCCATAAATCCCACTGTGAGAACAGTGTTCAATGAGCAGAGTGATGACCTGCATGCAAATACACCCCACACGCCCCCTGAGCAGGGCTTGTGTGCTGAGCCCCGTGAACTTCCCAGTTCAGGACGGTTATGAAAGCAGAACAGTGAAAGCCGATGCATTCACTCATCTTCCACAACAAAAGAAATCCCCAGGCCACCCCCACTGAAAGGGCTAGCTGAATTTTCTATGAGCTTGGATTCTCCAAGCCAAGGAAAATGACACGTTAGTCAGCAGCAGGGTTGTTTGGTTTTTTTTTCCCCTAAGTACACGCTGGCAGCATAAAAATCAGAGTGTGCTGTACCAGCCATTCCAAGAGGCAAGCTCAGGGTGCTCCTGAACACTACACTGGTTTTATTTCCCTTGAAACTGTAGTTTTATGGCTGTGTCAGGTTTCTTGAACGATCACAAAAGATCAAATATTCTCAGCAGAGACAGAAAGCTAAAAAACAGTAAGTAAATTTGAAACAGCCGTCTGGAAACGACCGATCTCTCGGGATTTTCATTGTTCGCACACACACACACTGGACAGCTTCAGTTCTTTCTGGGGACGTTTTCAGAAAACAGAGTGCGCTGCAGTTGTCCCAGCAGCACCAAACCTGTGCCTCGGGGCCTTGATTCACTCCCGGGCTGGAGAGGCTGCGGGGACACCTTGGGGAGCCGAGGACTAGCAGTGCCCCGGGCTGAGGCGCCCCGCAGGGTACCGGGATCCCCCGCCGTCCCCTCCCCTTACCTTGCCATCCTCGCACCTCTTCACCTGGCCGTCCCTGGCCTGCAGCTGGCTGCTCAGGTGGCTGTAGTCCGCCTCCTTCTGCTCCAGCTGCTTCCTGTGCGAGTCCACCTTGCCCAGGAGGTCCGAGTTCCGCCGCTCCAGGCGGCCCCGCGCCACCTCGGTGCGCTGGGCCTGGCTCTGCAGCTCGGCCAGCTCCTCCCGCAGCAGGGCCTGGCGGGACGCCGCGTTCCAGCAGTGGAAGGCGAGCACGGCGATCACCGCCAGCAGCGCCACGAGCAGCAGCGAGGGCAGGCGGCCGCCCCGGCGGTTCGCCCCGAACCCCACCATGGGGGAGGCCGAGGGCGGGGGCTTAGGGGGCAGCGGGGAAAGCGCTCAGGGGGGCCCTGAGGGTGCGGGAGGATGTGAGGGGAAGGGGTTATCCTGAGGGGGGAAGAGGGAATGAGNACCGACCGGCCGAGCCGCCACCGCGGCGCCCCGCCCGCTGCCCGCCCCCTGCGCCTCTCGCGAGAGGAGCCGGCGGAGCTCTCGCGAGAGCCCGGTCCTGCCTGCCCTGAGGCGGCTTGAGCCGAGGGGGCGGCACGGGCGGGAGGGGAGTGTGACCGCGTCACGCTAAAGGACATAAAAACCTCGCCGTGTCACCGCCTGCCATGCGCAGGGAAACTTTTCACATTCACAGCCCCGTCCAGCCTGGCCTTGGGCACTGCCAGGGATCCAGGGGCAGCCACAGCTGCTCTGGGCACCCTGTGCCAGGGCCTCCCCACCCTCACGGGAGAATTCCTTCCCAATATCCCATCTACCCCTGCCCTCTGGCAGTGGGAAGTCACTCCCTGTGTCCTGTCCCTCCATCCCTGTCCCCAGTCCCTCTGCAGCTCTCCTGGAGCCTCTTCAGGCACTGGAAGGGGCTCTCGGGTCTCTCCGATGCCCGCTCCAGGTGAACACCCCCAGCTCTCCCAGCCCGGCTCCAGAGCGGAGCGCTCCGAGTCAGGAGCGTCATGGGCTTCTCAGCCCCACACCTGAGAGATGCTTCCTGAGGAACAAAGCGCGTCCTCGGAGTGAAGTGAGGGGATGAATCATTCGTTTTGTAAGAACCGCTCAGATAACGCATTTGTCCCTGGGCAGATTCCCTCACACCGCGCTAATGTCGCTGGTTCTCACAGGGGGAAATGGGACACAGCTGGGCTGAAATACGGAACCGGCTGCAGCCGCTCCCTCGGTGTGAGGGGAGAGAGATCACAGCAAAGTCGGGCTGTGATGTTCACCCACACGGAGACTTTGGGCTTGGCTTTACTCCCTGTGATGGGATTTAGTAGCAGCTCTGCTGCAGTGCTGTGGCCAAGCACCTCGGGCTTCACGGTGAGCTCCTGGGCACGACCCCAGTACCTCCAGCTGCAAATGGTGTGAGGAGGATGTGCGGGAAATGGAAGTGGAACAGTTTTCCTCCTAAAAGAAGCAAAAAGGACAATATTTAAAAAATAAGGTATAAAATACCTTCCTGAGACACAGCATACATTGTCCAGAATGTCAGCTGTGACAGTGGTGTCACAGCTTTCTCCTTCCCACCTGATTCCATGCTTTACATACCAATATTTGCACTTCGCCTGTTTAATTGCTGCTACACTGATGGGCCATTAATTTGCCAACCTGCTCTCTGCAGATGGCAGTGCAGATTCACATTCCAAATCCAGCGTTGCAAATTTTTCCTCCTTGTGAAGCTACATAGTTCTAGGGTTTAAGTCTGCCCTGTTCAGATTGTTCCTTCTGGCTGTACTTACTCTGTGCCAACCTGACCACTGTGAGCCAGGAAATGTTTGTCTAAATAATGGAAATATAATATAAATGTGACAGATTTGAGATCAGAACTATACCTGGGTTTATTTTATTTAATTTATACCTGGGTTTCACACACTTTGGTTTTGTACTAACCTGTAAGAGTCAGCTCAAAAATCTCTCCATGTAGTGCTCAGTGGTAATTCCCCCTCTCCTGTTTCAGCCGTTCCTGTTGGAATTTGTTTGATTTCCCAGCTCCTCAGAGTTCAAGGTCAGAACTGGCCCTTGCACATTTTTTTTTGTGGTTTCCTTTGCATATCTGGGAACTGAGGCAATACCAGGGAGTTTTCTTTTTCCAATTAATTTGCCATTTAATTTCATCTGTGTTCCACGCCCTGTGATCCTGTCCTAGTCGGTTCTTTTCCTGGTCAGAAAGGTATTCCTCCTCCCTCTCCCTGGCTGTAATCTTACATTGTGTTGGAATAATGTGTCCCATGGCATGTTCAGCTCAGCCCCTGACAAGATCTTGGCTGATCCTTGGCTTCTCTGCCCATGATCTGGTGCGAATGGGGAGATCACTCCCTGGAGCACTCGCGTTGTTTCATCCTGAAACACAGAGCAAGCACAAGAACGAAGCCTTAATCCCTGTACCTATCATGGAGAAAGTGAAGGATCCAAAGAAGAAAATGTATTTGGTGTTGTATCAAAACCTTCCAGATCTTTCTATGCATCTTTTCCATTTGTCTGCCACTAACCAGATAAATATACAGAAATGTTATTTAAGAAAAGAATAGTAATAAAACAGCAAACTCTTATATCCACTAATATAATCAAGAAGAAGTAACACAGCTGGCATTTATGGACTTTTTTTCTACATCACAGAGAAGAAAAACTGATGTAATTGAATGACTTTGCTGTTAGCATTACCAGGATGTCATAAAAATGTGCAGAGGTTTGATAATATAAAATTATAGTGGTTCTGGAAGGTGTTAACAGTTTCCAAGGAAGAATGGTCAGGACTGGTGGTGCAGCAGAGGTGTGTAAGCAGCAGCATGAGAGCCCTTATCAGGGGAGAAAACACACAAAGGAACCTCAAAAACTGCTGGTTCAACCCTTGCACTGTTACAGCCTAGGACAGGGCATCCTCCTGGCTTGGTTTTGCTGATGAAATCCATCATATACATTTGATTTTCTTCTTCCCTTCAGACATTCCACTTTGCAAAGGAATTGCTGATTATTTTCTTCCTTTTTTTTTCCTGCTGTGAAGTTGGAAAGTTTAGGAGTCCTACATGAGGTATTTTTAGAACCAGTGTTGTATTGTTACTGCCATGGCACTTTTATCAGTTAAAGCAATAAAAAATCTGAGTTGTTGTTCCAGCCGAGTATTTTGATCCCTTCAGAATACAGAGCAGGTTTTTAAATGAAAGATAAATTCAGCCATATTTATTTTTTGTGCATAATTTAACTCAAAGATAAGAAGACAGTCTGATTTAATAGTCTATTCAGCATTACAGAAAATTGGTGATTTTAAAAGCCTCTGATTAAAGATTCTAGGATCCTGTTTCCTTCCACTGTAGCAGAATAAACCTTATTTTTTTCCTAGTGTATTACAAGTTCGTATTTTTTTACAAACATTCTGAACACAGAACTCAAATTATCCCAGACTTTTAGCATATCCTTAAAATCTGATTAACATACTCCATCTGTTGGTATGCCAAGCAACTGTCCAAATGAGCAGCATTTCCATGGAGATTTGTAAAACTACAGTTAAAGTAAGAAAACAGCTCTAGCAGGGGGATGGCATTGGAGGGGTATTTTATTGGAATGTGATTATTGCAGCTGGTGGGTGGGGTTGATGCTTAAAGCACTGTTGTCCTGCAAAAGTGTCCGGGACCTCGTCACCTCAGAGCTGTGTCTGTAAACATTTTGCGTGCTCATTTGCAGGAAGAACAGTAAAAATAGTTCATTTCCATTGCAGCACATTTGATGAGAACCCACGAGTGTGGGTACTTTCCCATCTCTAATAAAGTGTAATTTGGGCTGCATAAGCCAATTAAGGCCTGATGACTTCTAAGGAAAATGTTTGCTGTGTCTCTGAAGGGTGAAGATGGCACTTCAGCAGCTGGAGAAGGAGTTGAATGGAATCAGAACTGGGGTTTAGAGCTGAAATGGGGTTGTGTTTATTTATGGGCACCTGAGGTGTGGAAATCTTTCTGAGAATAAGTGCTTTGGAGTGAGGTATCAGAATCAATCTCTTAGAACATGTTGCTTTATGAAAACAAACCCAGGAACATCTGGGATTGGCTCACCAAATGCCAGCCCAAAGAGCAGACCAGTATCCAGAGATTGGCTTGAAGCTGCATCCCAGGCTGGGAGCAGGGAGCACATCTGTTCCTGGGAAGCAGCTGGGGAGGCTCAGTGCACTCTGGTATTTTGCAAAAAGGTGCTTTCTTTCAATAGTAATCCACGGAAGAAGGTTTGTTTTCATTTTTAGTAGCAGCTCTGAGGGGCTGGTGGAATTGCTGTAACAGCAAATGACATTTCCAGCAAGGATAAAGCCACAGCTGCTGGCAGGAGCTCCCATAGGTTATTGAGGATAATCACTGAAAAGGCAATGCATTGATTTTGGAGTGATTTTTGCAGGGAAGCGTCTGTGAGGGAATGAAGAGTGAATGGTGCACTGGGAATGGTTTTGTGCTGAGCTTCAGAGAGGAGCTGACAGCTCAGGGCTCTCGGAGCTCCTGGGGATGCAAACCAGGCTGGGCATACCCAGAGCAGGTGTGGGGGGATCAAAATGCCCCTTTTCCCTCCAGCAGGAGTGGTTCAAGGAAGGGGAAAGCATTGCTGTGGATTTCCCTGGGAAGAGATGAGCTTCAGAGGAGCAGAGCTGCAGCCGGGTCCTTGGAGCAGCTGTTGAAGAAGGTGGCCTGGGGAACAAGAAGTGGGGCAAAAAGAAAAATATCCTTGGAGATGAGGTAGCCATGGCCTCGGAGTGGGTGCAGGAAGCTTGTGGTTATTCCTGGCTCCTAGAAGGAAAGGTTATGAGCTGGGAAGGAGCTCAGCCGGAGTGCAGACAAGTATTTTAACACAGGGAGTTGTGGTTCTGTTGTCTCATGTTGTGGTTTCACAAAACATCCACCTCAATTACTGTTTCTTTGTTGCTGGGGAGCACAAGCAGAGGAGGAAAATAATAATTTAAATTTAACTCTGCTAAATATACATCAGATTTCCTGGGACAAAGAAAAGACTTCTGTAGCTTGAGGGGGTGTTGCTGTGCCAGATTTCAGAGGCTCTACTACAGCCAATAACATTCTTGGAACAGCTTAGTTGGAAGCATTTTTATAACATTTTTTTAGGCAATACAAATACAGCCATTGCCTCCAGGAGTGTATGGGATTGCTCTGGAAGTCACACCAAGTATATCCGTGTGGTGCTGATTGTTACCGTGTTTATTTGGGGGAATTAGACAGAGTCAGGGATGATACAATTTGCAGATCATGCCCTTGAAATTTAAAGAAAATGTTTAAAAATGTATGTCTGGCCTCACTTTCCCCAGATGATTACGGTCATGGGATACACATTCAGATATTCCAAGGTCAGGTACTCTGTGTTTTTACTCTCTCCAGGACAATGAGGCTTTTCCTCAACTCTTGTTGCTGGAACTGCCTTGTAATAAAGACTCCAGCTGCTGCCACATGATGCCAGTTACAGTAGATCTAAGTTAACTACATTCATGGGTCAAAAAGGTAGTAGACAATTCTCCAATAAACATGTCTTATTAAAAAAACCCTGTCTGGTGCATGGTATTATATTGAGGCACTTTCTGATAAATGGGAATTGGTTACACAAAACATCTTCTTAAAAACCTTAATTTGATAACGTGAGTGCTGCTAAAATAATTGATTTCCAAACTGGTAGGGATGGTGGCGGTTTTATGTTTGTTGCTGCCTATTCTAAATTTGATAACAGCTTGAGGCCAAGATTTTAAGGCATTTAAGCATCGCAAGCTCCATCAGGGAATTTTCTGCTTCATACACCAAAAACCTCAACAGTTTTGCCATAATGTATAAAGGTTCATGTAAAGTGTCACAGGACAAAATCTCACCTTGACCTGGTTGTGCTCTGGATTCACAGCTGGGAACTGAAGTTTTTGTTTTAATTATTAAATATCCCCAAACTCACATTAAAGTAACAAGTCAAAGTTCATCATGCTGAGGATCTCTGCTCCTCGGGGGTGAAACGTTTCCACAAGGAGGGGGTGGATATTTTGGGGGTCAGAGCTCAGGCCAGTGGGACTGGCTGGGAAATGCACTTCACCCAGTCAGCCTTTCCTCTTAGGAGAGGTGCTCCATTGCTGAGTCCTCAGGAAGCCTGCAGCAGTTGAGAATATTCTGTATTTTACAGCCTAAACCTCTTGTTTTCCAGCTCGAGCGAGGTTTACCTGGCCCCCTCCCCACATTCCTGTCTCCAGGGGCTCTGTGCTGTACCCAGGGCAGTTTGACCAGGAGTTTTGAGAGGATTTTTCAATCTGGTTGCTGAGCACTGCTCTGACCTGCACCGGCTGCTTCCCACAGAGATGATTTAGGAGTTGGATTCAATGATCCTTGGGGCTCCTTCCACCTTCCACTTCAGGATATCCTGCGGTTCCATGATCTGAGGCTGGGGTACCCTGTGCCATGCCCCAGCCAGGCATCCCAGCACTAGATGGTGCCAGGCACCGCCGTGCCATGCATGAGGAATGGCAGATCCAATTGCACAGGCACTGGAGCAAGGCAGAGCCATAAAACTCCGCTGCAAACAATGTTCATCAATTATGGCATAAGTACTGGGCTACGATAAAATCAGCAATTAAGGCCAAATGCTTATTAAGGATTGAGAGATTCAATGAGAGCTCACTGGGCCGTGAGGAGCAGTGCTGGAGCCCAGCTGATTCTTCTGCTTTTCCCAGCTTACACACAAATGGCTGCTGCTGTTTACCGCTCGCTCCAGGAGACAATTGGGAATGGCAATTCTGAGGGAAGAGCTCTAAAACGCTGAGTAATTTGTTGCAAGCAGGTGATGATGATTTCTCTACGTGAGTGCAGGAGTCCACTGTCTCAATAGCCCAATTCCTTGTGCTGTTTGTGCCCCCTGGTTAGGTCACAGTTATGATTCCTGGCCTAAGAGTTTTTGTGAGGTTTTTTTCTTGTAGACTAAGAAAGCCACAAATTGAGCATCAGAGATTGTTGGTGTATGTGTCAAACCCTGACATGAGCTTGGCACATGCTTTTGTATTCCCAAAAAAGAAAACAAATTATTATTGCAACACCTGAATTGAAAAGCACTTTTTGTCATACTTGGGTATCTCCTTTCTGCCTTCAGAGTAGAACCCCAGGATTTGATAGATAAACTCCTGGTCACAATTCGGGCAGATTTCCTTTATTGCTCTAGAGGAATTGGCATTTCAGTGTAAGAAAAGCAGAAGATCGAGCTGAGGACTAGGAGAGCTCTCTGTGTGCATTGTGCATTAGCATAGTTTCAATTATATATAAAGTGCACATTTCTAATTTAATTGAGGTGTCAGTGAAACAGCAGCCACTGAACAGTGGATATTTACGGGCTCTCCAGCACAGAGCTGAACCCAACCCCTCTCCCATTATGCTCATCACATAAGCAGGAATCATCTTCCCTGGGACTTCTCTGGGAACCTTCCAGAGAATGCTGAGAGCTCAGACAGCCTTTGCAGGGCACAGGAGGGACAAAAGGAGACATCCTGGGCAGTCTCCCAGTCCAGTGCTGGGTGTGGGTCAGGGGTCAGTTTACAGAAGCCAAAACACATGGACATGCGAGGTCCTTAGTTAGCAGGACAGTGTACCAGCTGTGTACTTTGGTGTGGAGTAGGTGAATTCCCAAGTCCCTTCCATGTTTGTAAGCCATGAATCACTGCAGTGAAATCCTGGGGTCTGATCTGAAAGGAAATGGAAGCAGACGTTGTGTAGATGCTCCCGCAAAGGCAAAAGGAATATCGAGCCAGCTTAAGGAAAAGCTGACATAGGGCAGAAATGGGATACGTTTTCAAGAGCAAATGGTTCCATTAAGTCCAGGGAAGCACTTGTGTCCTTGGAAGTCAGAGCTGGCCTGAAGTACTGTGTCCATCCAGGGCACTCAAAAACTGAACAGCCTTGATGTCCTAAATTAGGTTACAAATCGTTTAAATAATGCTTCCAGAGAAAATTCCTGTTTTCTTGTCCCTCTGACTGTGGTTCTTCCCTTTCTTGCCTTTGCTCCTTGTCCTCTGCCACACACCCGCTACAGAATTTTTGTTGTTCTCTAAGTGCCAAATTGCTTCCCTCCCGTCACCCGATTTTTTTTAATGTTCAGTCTAATTAAGGCCTCGGAGCCAAGATGTGCAGAACAAGAGGGTCAATTGTACTCCCACTTCCATGGTGGAGCCCGGAGTAACTCTGCGGAATGCTGCAGTAAATTTCCACGAGCCTCGGCGGAGCTGCTCCAGCCAGGCATCTCAGGGGGAGCTGACTCAAACCTCCCAGAGCATCAGGAGGGCACCAAAGACAATCCATTATCGTGGGGAGCTGTTGCACTGCATGGGAATGAGAAAGGAAATACCTGGGAGGCAGCCAGGCTGCCTCATCCCGGGGTGTCCTTGGGAGCGCTGCTATCGAGTGGGGCTCTGGGAGAGGGAAAAGGAGGGTGGGTGAGCATAGGGAACATCCTCAGTGGCCATAGCTGCTTTCCTTCTCGGGAGATCACAGAGTCACAGAATCCCAGGATCACTGAGGTTGGGAAAGACCTCCAAGACTGTTGAGTCCAACCTGTGACCAACGCCAGCCTTGTCAACCAGACCACAGTGATGGACCTTTTCACAGCAATTGGTTTCCTTTTCTGCTTTCTAAATGCTTTTTCCACGGGATAGCAGTTGGCATCAAGAGCATTCCTGTGGGAACAGAGAGACCAGGAAGGGGAGTCATCGTCAGGGCTGCTTCAGTGATGGGCCTAATTTAATGGGATGGCTGCGACACAGGCTGGAGGTTGAGTAGGGAAGTGATGCAAGTCAGAGAAGAGAAGAGAGGTCATGTAAATAACATCATCCAGCGTGTTTGCTGTGAGCAAGCAGAATGTGAGTCGGGCAGAAATCTGTCTCTGTCAGGGACTCCTGCCGATCCATTTCTCCATGGATCAGCTGCACGTAAAATTAATCTGCTTATGCAGCAGCCGAGAGACTGAGATGCCCTCAATGCCCTCATCTCATCCCTGCATTCAGACAGAGTCTCCAAATCCCAGGGGAGCAAAAATTCCATCTGCATTTGGCATGACCACCCCTCATGCCTCTCCTTTCTTCTCCCCCTCTGCAAGGCATTGGGTGGGACAGGATTGAACAGGAATGAAGTCACCTCTGAGGACACATCTTGTGGAAGGTGTCTGTCCACGGCAGGGGGTGGAACAAGATGAGCTTTAAGGTCCCTTCCCACCGAAACCATTCTGTGATTCCATGATTCTGTGGGCTGGGGTGGAAGCTTGTGGGCTTAGAGCCTCGGTGCCATTTCAGATTGTCCGTATCTCTGTCACAGGTGTGCAAGGGACTCACATGTACGTGTGTCCTCCAAAACCTCGGGCTGGCCATCAATGGCTTCTTGTCCTTGCCAGCAGGGACCATGTCAGCCAGGCTGCTCCAGGCAGCCTGACCAGTGTCATTGTGCAGGCACAGGAGCTCAAATGCCACGAGAAGCAAAAGAAGAAAACCTTTATTTTGTCCTAATTTAAAATCAGCTGGAGTGTGTAGGTTGGAAGATTCAGTTCATGTTTGTAAACATTAGTGGCAAATGTGTAACTTAATCTGCATCTTATTTTATTTATTTCATTTAGAGTATCATTCATAATACCTCATCCTTTATTTTACAATAACATTTATAGTCACATTGCAAGGGCCAACCAGAATTAATTCGTGATGCTTCCCTCTGGTTCATTTCTAGATAGAAACCCTGGGAGACAATTTACATTCAATACAGGTGTTCTTTACCACCCTTGGACCCGTGTTCCTTATCACCTGGCCTGATGGTTCAGCACAATCCTTTCCCTTCTGGATGTAGTGCTGCCTCCAGGCCCACCTACTCCACCATCCAAGGGCTGGTGGATTCCAGGGAGCTCATCCACGTCTGTACTCCTGTAATTTCCTGTAACAAACAGTGCAAGGTCATTGCTATGGGGATGGTTCACGCCGGGCTCCTGGGGATGCTGCTCCCTGCTCCTGCAGAGCTCTGCAGCATCGAGCTGCACGTTGGGCACGCTCCAGTTCCAGTTTGGAACACCTGTGTGGGCAACACAGCCCACGGTCAGGACACTCCTTTTGTGCTGCATCACTGCAGAACAGGAAAACCATTGAGGGAACACTGTGTTTCCATGGGGAAGGGCTGGGCCTCCCTGAACACCTGCATGTGCATCCTCGGCTTCCCTGTTTTAGCTGGATTTCTGAGGTCCCAGTCACATGCACCCCTTTATTTAGCTTTGCTCTCTGGAGGAGACCACAGCCAGTGCACTCTGAAAGTGCTTCTTCCTGATTGCTTTCCCTTTCCAGCTGCATTGTAGCAGGACAGCAGGTCAGCCAGCGAGACCTCTTGGACTTTGAATTGTGTCCTGAGAGCATCATTTTTCCAAGCCCCCTCATCCTCACAGAGATTTCTCTCGCTGCTTAGCACCACACACAGCAACAATCCCATTCTCATCACCTGAGCGCCTTCTACAGATTCTCAGTCTCAACAAGTTAATTAGATTAAAGTGTTTAAAAAAATCACTTTCACAGTGAGACATGAGCAGAAAGCAAGATGCTTCTCCTCATCTAAGAGAGCAAGAGCTATGTATTGTATCAGTTAATTGGTTCAACTAAAACTTGGATAATTCAGTTACTCCAGAGCGAGTGATTTAATAACAAACCCTTCAGTTCACAGCAGCCGAGTGCTCAGGGTATGTGAAGATGTGCAGCAGGGCTGTGTGCAGGCAGGGCTGTGCAGGGTCCTGTGAGGAGCTCCAGGTGTCTTCAGCCAAAACAGCCACCGAGGGCATGATCCTGCCTGGATAAAGGGAGGAGCAAACAGCAGGCACCCAGAGAGGAGTAATTATTCCTGGGGACCTCTTCAGAAAGGTCATCCTCAGACAGTTTTAGTGCAGCCTCTTAAGCCTGCACCTCAAGACTGTCTCTGTTACAGTGATCTACATTTTTAGCCCAGTTTTCCCCAGGATGAAGTGTTGCAGTCACACCATCTGGCTGCCTGCACGGCTCCCTCCCAGAGCCTTTGTGCCTCCCGTGCACCTGTGGCAGAGTGTGCAGGGCTGGAAAACCTGGATCTGAAACCCCAGAAAGGGGTGACAGTTGTTGGACAGGCACAAGGGAATTGTCCCCCCGAGCTGGAGGGTGAGGGAGCACTGGGGACTTGTCAGGAGGTGTGTGTAGGGACAGGACATAGCTGCTTTGGAATCAGATGTCTTTGGTTCTGCTGTTCACAGAATTGCTGTTCTGTCTCTGCAGAGACACTCTTAGCTGTTGACTTGGAGATATTTTTGCATGTAGGTAGGACTGTCCCTGTAATGTACCTGCCCTTCAGGCTTTTTTGAGCTTGGATCCGGCCTCCCAGTTTCTCTACAGCCCCCTGTACTGGCACCTGTCGTGCTCTGAGCCTGGGTCAGGCCGTGGGCACTTCCCATTCTGGAGAACCACAGCTTGGTCTGGGCTGTGCCCTGCACCCCCCAGTCACTCCAGTCACCCCACGATCACCCCAGTCACCCCACAGTCACCCCATGGCCCCCATGTGCCCTCTCAGTTGGACCTTACCCTGCCACGTGAAGGGCAGTGTGAATCCCTTTCTCCTGACAAGTACCTTTCTAATTTAATTTCTTTCCAAGGCTGGATTGAGTTGCAGGGAGCCCTTGGGCACAGGTTCTGGTGGCTCTGACCTTGCCATGTTTGCTGACAAAGAGCTCCCAGGGTGTTGCAGCACCCCGGGCTCTCAAGGAGCCAGGTTCTCTGTGGGTGAATCACTGCTGACACAGATGGACTTTCCTCACCCCTGCAAGGTTTTAGTTCTGCCCACTGCACTGTGTTAACCTTCAGTGTCTTTGTGTCGAGTTTAATCTTGAGGCCTCTCTTTAATTTGGGACAGATAATCAAATTATTGGTAGAAATTCTGAGGTTCAGTGACCAGTCTTTCAATTTAATTTATATTTGTGCATGATTTCAAAGCAAAGGTCAGTTGTTCCACAGTGCTTGGGAGGACTGTTTATTCAGATGTGCAAAAAGATTCATTTTTAGCATTAGGCAATTAACTTCTTGTGTATTAGTTTTCTATGGAGAAAAAATAAGACAATTACACACACACACACACAAAGGCACACACACCACCTTACATCAACCCAAAATCCAGCATCTACAAGACTGGAAAATGCTTTGACATGTACTATTAGGTGGGTTTTACCAAATTGCTTTTGCTATAATTCAATATTTTTCAAAAATTAACACTACTAAAGTTTTGTTTCAAAAATATTTACCACAAAGACAGTGGGGAAAAGGCTCCCAAGTGGCACTGAACATATGAGACTATGCAGGAAAATGTGATTTCTCAATGGGGAATTTTACATCCGTTTAGTCACAGTCACAGTGCAGTTGTGTTCATCCTACAAATGAATGCTCACCTTCAGCACCTACCCACGGGACAGCTAAAGCTTAATAATTAATACAAACATTAGTGAGGATTGAAATTAGATGATCTTTAAGGTCTCTTCTGACCCAAACCATTCCAGGTTCATTCTACACCTGACCGTGACCCGCAAGGATCAATGGAATTAGGGTTTTTGACTTCTTGGCTGTTTTGTCCTGGTTCAGAGTAAGGTGAAGGGGGCCCTTGGAGAGGGCTCTGTCCCTGCACCCCGTTGCCCCTGGAGAGGGTCAGTGTGCAGAGAAGCTGAAGGTATTCCTTGGCTGGGGCTCGGCTGCGTGCCTGGATTGCCGGGCAGCAGGAACATCAGTGCTGTCTGAGCCGTGGCTCTGAGCCACAGCCCTGTTTCCTTCCAGCAGCGTTGAAGTGCTTCCCTCTGTCTAGACTATTTCATGTCCTTTTCAGTGCCTTTTTTATGCCCAGAGTTTTATGGCAGCAGCCTGGGAGCATAATTCCCTTGCCCTGGAGAAACAGCCGTCAAGACAAGAGAAGTGTTGGAGTTGTTTGTGTTCTCATGCAGTGTTGTTCCTACACAGAGCAACTCCTGCTTTTCTCACGGCATCTGGTCTCAGGCAGAGTTGATGTAAATATCTTTAAAGCTAGTGAAAATATATTTATATCCAGCTGCTAATGAATCTGCTGGAAGTGCATCCACTCATTTTCCTCCTACAACTCATAGAACACAGAGTCAGAAGTGCTAAGTTCTTTGTTTGGTAGAGGACACGCTAGAAACTGCTGGTTCAAAAAGATTAGGCACAGTAATCAAAGCATAATTGCTATTAATAGTTGTCTTCCTAATCAGACTTATCTCTCTATTGCTCCTTACCTCAGAGGATTTTTCCTTCTTTGTGTTTTTCTGGGAATGTGTTGTTATGGATGAAACAAGGCAAACCATGGCCACAAACCTGTGGGTAACCATGTGTAATTCAGTGAGCCCAGCACACACCGGTGGGTTCCCAGCAGAGTGGATCTGTCCCCAGATGGGGTGGATCTGTTTTCCTCACCTGCCTCCCCGTGCAGCAGCTCCCAGTAGTCTTTGATTCCGTTCCAACCCACTTTTAGACAGTGCAGGGAGGTGGGTGCCTCTCACCTCGGGGCTGCGTGGTGTCCCTGAGGTGCTGGCAGGAGGTGGCTGCTTTGACCAGAGCAAGGGGTCCAGCCCAACCCAGTCTGGTGCCAGCTGCGTTCCTCTGAAGGTCTGTGTTGGCTCAGGGGCAGGGCCAGGAGTGCTCCATCAGTCCTTTCTCTGCGTCACTTTGTGCAAAGACAACACATTTTCCTCCTGTCTTGGTTTTATCTTTCCTGCACAGTCTCTATCGCACTCCACTCTGCTTCCTCACTTTCTGCCATTCCCATTTCTACTTGCTTCTTCCTTTCCCTTTTTTCTTTTCCAATATTCATATTGCCCCCGAGTGCAGTCGTGCAGCTACAGGAAAAATCCCCAAACAATCTGCCAGCCCTTTGAAGAAGGGTTGTGTTCTTCTATGTCAGCTTAATTACTGTGTCCCACTGAGGATGCTGAGGCCTTCTGGGAGGGGAAAGCAGAGGCAGCTCTGAGCATCGGATTCAGGCTGGGACTGTGCCCGGGGCACTGCAGGGCTCCCGTGGGACACTGCCTGTCACCTGCCCTCTTGTCACCCTGTCTGTGCCTCCAGCATCTTATTGTGTTGTGTTTATTACGGGTTGGTTCTTACAGACCTGTCCCTCAAGTGCTGAGCTCCTCACCTGTGATCTGGAAAAGTGCTGAGCAGAGTACTCAGAAATAAGCACCTCATTTAGTCACTGAGCTGGGTCAGAACTGGCCGTGCCTGGCGGGAACAGGCGTGCACTGCACCACACAGAGGGTAAATCGAATTACTGAGTCCCTGGGGACAAATCCTGCTGACTGCCTTGCTGGCTTCTCTCCCTGAACCTGTAGATTCTGCTTTTCCCGCACCCCAGGTCCTGCTTCTGCCTCTCTTACCTGGTCACTGCCAATACAGACAAACTGAACTGCCCAGAGCATGAGCTTTGGGAGAAAATTCATATTTTTCATGGCTGAACACTTTTCTTGTCTAAACACTGTGATTTCCTGGAAACAGGGTAAAGCTGTTGTTAATGGGCCTGATCCTGTGAGCAGCTGAGCTCATTTTATTCCCACTGACTTCCTTGACAAGTGAATACATTAATTTCTATTCATATAAAATATAGTAAATATAAAATAACATACAAAATGTATTATAAAAATGAATATGTCCACTTATATGAATTATTATACATATAATATTTGAATAAATATTCATATATTCATCTGACTTTCCCAGTCTGGCAGCACACATCTGCCCTTCTTATGAGGACTTGCTTAAGCAATGGAGAGAGGCAATGGAAGGGATATACAGGACTTGGGCCAGGCTTATCTTATTCCCCATCCCAGTCAGGCTAAGCCAGAGCATCACCTGCCCCCTCTGGAACCAGAGCCCTTCTGGTGCCTCAGGAGGAAATCTGCAGCTCTGGTGACACTGAGCTGGAATCTCAGTTGTTTTTTAAGGCCGGTGTTTTGGGGTGGCCTGTGGATGCTGTGTGCATCAACCCAGCATGTTTCTGGAGCAGACAGGGTCACATCAGCGCCGTGCTTTTTACAGAAATAGCTCCCAGATGTAACCATTGTGTCACAGCACATTTATGAAATTTGGCAGAATTGCAGGATGTGTCGGGTTTGTGTGCGTGAGGGTAAATCTGTGCTCCAACCTCCTCTCTGTCCTGCAGATGAGGTTGGTCCCAGCCTCTTGGCCTGTGTGTCCTTGGTTAGTTTGGGACCACAATAAACAGCTCTGGGTGCTGATAAGACAATGCCAGGGCTTGAATTCCAGGCTGGAGTTTTCCTCTGCTGGCCGAGATGGGCATGGAAGCAGAGTCAAGGCATTTGAAGCCCCCCAACACACAAAGAGGAGGGTTCAGCAGCCAGCATTTCCTCAGGCAGCCACCTAAAAGTCCACAGAAATAAAGAATTAATTCCTGGTGGGCTTCAGCAAGGTCCATCCAAGAATGGGAGGAGCAGCACCACCTCCAGAGCTGGGTGTGCCACGGGAGCTGCCCTGTGCTGCACCATTCAACACCCAGGGAAGTTCAGCTCTGCCCAGGCCAGCTCCTGTCACCCCAGAAACCCCTGTGAGATCTGGGGCCCTGGCAGGGGTCACACATGGCCTGGGAAGTCACCTATCCATACACAGCACTACTGTAAAAGCACAGCAGTTTGCTTTACCATTACCTGAGTTTTCCAATCTCCAGTGAAAAATGAGAATAGAATTACTTCCCTTCTTGCACCTATTTGACATTTTTTCATGGCTTTTTAATGCTCTTAAATGGTGTCAGGAAAATCCAAGCATGAGTGAAAGCAGGACTGGTAAATGCTTTCACTCCTTCAGCTGATGGGCACCAAACATCTCCCACTGCCTGCTTCTGTAATACTGTAATTAATGGTTTGATGCATCTGCAAAAGTGGGGAAAAATAATCCTAACCCTTGGCAAAGAGCTTTCTTTGAGAAACAAAAGATGCCACTCAAGGAAGAGGGCATCTCAGGTTTGTTCCTGGTCATGCGCGTTTCCAGCCATCGAATCATATGGTGAGTGATGAGCAGTGACACATCGGAGTTCAGTTCCATCCCGTGTCAGAGGAGGCAGCCTTTGAGGGGGTTTTAGTCACAAAACTGGAATAAGAAAGGTTTTTGTCCTTGTGGGAGTAAATAAACCATCTCACAGCGCCTTGAGAAGCGGTTTCCAGTGGGGGTCCCTGGAGCCCTCTCGTGGGTCAGCAGATGGGTTTCCACCTCACCAGCTCTCACCCCAGCATGCACGGGGACAGGCAAAGGCCAGAGCTGGTGGGGACAACGCTCTGGGAGCTGTGCCACCAGCCAGGGCTACCTGGCAGGGCACGGCCAGAGCAGAATGGCTCACGTGGCTCCGAGGCTCTGGCTGCCCACGTTCTGCCTCACAGGTTGTGTTAGACAGCAGAGATGAGGCTGTGCCACTCCAAACCCCAGGAGATGCTGGTCTCCATGTCTTGCCTTGCTTTGGAAGGAACAGATGTAACCTATTTGTTGGATGTCTGAAGGGCATTAGGAAAAGGTCAGTGGTTAGAATACGGATGACGTGCTTCAAAAATGCATTAAAATAGCACAGTTCATTAAACTCTGAGGAGCAGAATGTTCGGAGTTAAGGGGGGAATTGCCTTTATAATCCCCTTTGTGGCCAGTTTTGTGTGGAGGAATTTTAAATAGTTTGATATAGTTTTGCATAGGGTTTTTTTTTTTGGCCTTGTTATAAAATATTCATACTGCAGTTAAGAGAACAGAATCAGGACTTGCAGTCTGCTCCTGTGACTGACATGTATCCCCATGCCCTGCCTATATTCCTGTTTTTTCCAATACGCAGGCAATGGTGGAGCAAACACCATCAATGACAAGCATGTTCCCTGTCATTGGGAAGCCATCCTTGGTAAGAACAGATTGCCTTCAACAATTTGTCTTCAACAATTTATCTTCAACAGATTGTCCTCAGCCTCCTGAAGGAGGAGTGGATTTGCTTCTCCAACTCCAGATTGGAAACTCTGCCCCTGAGCCATGAAAGCAATGGCAGAAAACAGCTCCTTGTGTTCTTCTAGAAATAGAAGAGGGTTATAGACTAAGCCAATCAAACAAATGAGACAGTGGTTTAATGAGAGTGGTCCAGGGAAGCAGCCAAGGGACTGTGCCTCAGCACCCATCCCCTGCTGACAGAGCGGGCAGGAGCCCCTCTCAGCTGGTGTGGGCATCCAAAGGATGAAGACAAAAGAACTCATCCAGTCTCCTCCAGCACAATCAACATAGACAACAAATCCATAGCAAACCGTGTCCTTTGGCCACGCTGGAGATCTGGTGCTCCAGGCACCTGCCTGCCCCAGAGGGAACCCTGAGCAGCACCACGGCAGGCAGTGCAGGAGGTTTCATCCTCCTGTCCCCGAAACACACAGGAGTGGGATGGAAACTCCCTCACCTGGCAGTGTCTGGATGTCAGGACTGTCATTAATTCTTCCTGGAGCCTGTCACAAATTGTTTTGCTGCCAGAGGGGGTGGCCAGTGGTCACGGTGAGGGTCCGAGGAGGCAGGAGGCTGCTCAGCGCCTCTGCCTGTACCCACAGGTGGTTCTGCCTGGAGCCTCCTGGCTGAGTGAATGTTATCCCAAAATGGACAGGGCAGTTCTGGAGCTCCTCGCTCTGAGTTCCATCAGAGCGCCACCAGCAATGGACTTGAAATGGGCGTGGAGGGCTGTACCCTCACTCTTTATGCTGCTGAACCCCCTGAAATACTGGAAGTGCAGAATTCCTGCTCTGCTTGCTCCCTTCCTCAGGGAGAGGCAGGTCGGCTCTGCCCGTGGCCAGGAGCGTGGGGTGCTCGGGGATGAGGCAGTGTCTCCCAGGGAGGGAAGCTGCCCCGTCCCCGGCTCACCGCGCACTCGCTGCGGACAGCCCGGGCTCCGGCTGGGCGCTCCTGCGGAGGGGCCGCCCCGCTGCCGGTGCCTTTTCGGTGCCCCCGTGGGTCTGGGTCTGCAGAGCCCCCCGGGCCTTGCCCCTCCTGCCTGGGGCACACGAGGGATGCAGGGGATGTTCCCGCCCTTCTCCGATGCTTTTTTTAGGAGCAGCTTTGCACGGCATCAATAAACCTGCGGCTGTCATTCAGCAGTCACGAAGTCGGAGCGAGCCGGGAAGGCAGGCGCGGGTGGGAGCCAGGCATGAGCTGATTTAGCAAACAGCTCTGCAGCGCTCGGAGCAGCGCCAGGCTCTCCTGAGCTCAGGAATGCTCAGGTGTCCAAGGGTGTCCTCTGCTCTAAGCAGAGGCGCGCTGACCTGTGGGACAGCAGCAGTCTCAGGTGCCACCCACAGGCTGCTGAGTCTTTTCCACTACACAGTGGATGAGTAATTTGCCCCTCCAACATTTCCCTGGCAGCTGGAGACGGTCCCGGCTGCCCAGGCGGTGCCCAGAGCCCCACCACGAGGAGGATGAGGAGGGAGGGCCCTGCTCTCACCTGGATACTGTTGCTTGGGAAACCGCTCCCTCCTCTTCCGCTTCTTCCATAGATTGGTTCTGCCTTCCAGAAGGCAATATCACGATGGAGCAGCCTCAGACCCAGCACAGGTACAAGAGAAAGCACAGGGAAGGGGTGGAAACATTCCTGAACGCTTTGTGAGAACGAGTTCCTAAAAATATTTGTGTTTTCACGTGCAACATCCAGAGAAACAGACTTGTAATTGTGTGGGGGTGTGCACCGGGCTGCAGTCTGCTCCAGGCCAGAGTATCTGGGCTCTGAAGATGAAATTCTGACCCCACGGGTCTCAGGGTCTGAGCTTTAACTGTGCTGTGAGTCCTCAAGGAAAAAATTGGACACTTCTGTCAAACTTTCTTTGCCTTTTCCTGGGACATCCCCCTCTGGTCATCACGGCATTAGGTGTGTTTTTCTCCAACGTTCAGATTTTCAAATGAGGTAAGTGGTATTTCATTGTGGGAGCCTTTGGGTCCTGCAGGTCACTCTTCCAGCTGGCAGCACAACCTTCCCTTTGAAATTGCTCCCTGATCACAAGAACTGGCACTTTTTGATATTCCTAAACGATTACATTAAAATCATTTGCTATTTTTGTTCACTCTGTCAGAAACATTTGGTAAAGCCTTTTTGTTTCTCTTCCCTTCCTCAGGCTGCTTTCCAGGCACTCACAACCCCCTTTCCTGGACTAGAAACCTCCCCTCTGCCCTCCCAGGCTGCGTGCTGTGGGATGGATTGGAGTGAGCGGAGTGAACAACCAACATCTTCACGAGCTTCTCTTCTTCATTCTGCAAAAACCAGGTTTGAAATGGCAAAGCTGTGCCACAGAGAAGAGCCGGGATGGCAGCACCTCTCCCAGCCTGTCAGGGACCGGCTGCATCCGGGCCAGCGCTGGAGAAATGGGTGTCCAACGCCAGCGTCCCCATCCACTGCTAACGTCACTTCGATCTGACAGAGAGAGAAACATCTCTCTGAGCTAAAGATCTTCCCACCCGAATCTCCAGGACACTTAATTACCATGCAGCCAGTACACTTCATGGTGCCATTACAAATAATTTAGCTACAACGATATGGCAGTTTAATTTGCCTTATTTATCTCAATCATTTTGCATGAGGGAGATAAATGCCTCAGCAGGATTTCACGTGGACGCTCCATCTCCTTTAATGTGGTTTCAGGTAAAGGCTGCACGACACATCCCTGCACAAAAATTAATCTTGCAGGCAATTGGCCTGAACTAAAACACCCAGAGCAGGTAAACAGAACTTTGCCTCGTGGCTCTGAGCTGAGCCAGGGCTCTGGCGTGAGCTGGTTGAGAAGCATCTTACCTTGGAGCCCAGGAGAGGGGAAAGGCAATACAGATCCCCCCACAGCCATGTCCACGGCGTCCTGCTGAGCACGTACTTTGCTGCTTCTTTCTTTTTTTAGTTTGGAAATGTCAGCACTTTCCGTTCCCATGGGAACCCTGCCTTTTCCCTTGGCACGTTGTTGCACTGAGAGCTGCCGGGACTGGCGGGGCTGTGGTCGTTCTGGAAGCGTGTGCCAGCCTTTCCTGGCTCCCGGCCAGCACAGAGGGATGGACCCCAGCCCCTCCCCGGGGCTCCTGCCCCTCCGATCCCCCCGAGTGGGGCCGAACCCCGCAGCTCTGGGCTTCCAGGGGCAGCCTCAACCACGGCGTTACTGCGACAAGGGGTCAGAAGCAGACGGTAAAAACTCTTATGGGCCTGATTGTAGTCTCTTATTACAGTTATTGTAGTTATTCTAAGCCTCTATAGCCACGTGGGGTCGGGCTCTTCTCCCAGGGAACAAGAGAGGAAATGGCCTCAGGCTGTGCCAGGGGAGGGTCAGGTTGGACATCAAGAGGAATTTCTTCGCAGAAAGGGTGCTCAAGCCTTGGAAGGGGCTGTCCAGGGATGTTTGGAGTCGCCATCCCTAGAGGTGTCCAAAGAAGGCCTGGACGTGGCACTCAGTGCTCTGGGCTGGGGACAAGGTGGGGATCAGTCACAGGCTGGACTCGATGGGCTGGGAGGGCTTTTCCAGCCTCAGTGAATCTGGGATTCTGTGATTTTTATGAAGCACCCAGTGACCTCATGGGAGAGTACGGGATCTCCCCAGTGTGGAGGGAGCCTGGCAGATGCATAAGCACTGTGATGATGGTGAAACTCACATTCTTGGAGTAAAAACCTAATTTTGCCACTGTTACAAATCTCCAAGTTAGAGGGGATCCATTTGCTTCTGAAATAATTTGTGATGTGATAAAACAGCAGCAGCAGGTGTGGTTCAGTGGTCGGTGCTCCCGAGGGGACACTCTGGAATATATTGAGTTAATACAGTTCCCCAAACACACCGAGTTCACTGGGTTTAGGGGTGCCACGACCGTTATCTTCATTGCTCAGTTTTCAAATGCTGCTGCTTAAAAAAGCTCCTTTCAGAGCAGTGGGACGTGTGAAACAATGCAGAGCTGCTGACAGGTACCATGGCAATGGCTGTGCCAGGAGCTGCACAGCTCTGCCGAGCTGCTCTGCTATCGCCTGAGCTAATTTCCACTCCATATTTATGAGTATTCCCACTCCTGAAGGATGCTGACAGCTCTTCCCTGGATTGCTGATGTCTCGGGCCAGGGGCTGTGCCCTGTTTGTGCTGGGCAGGGGGAATGTGGCCACAGCTCTGTCTGTGCCTGGCAGGCAGGTCAGAGGTGGTGGGAGCTGAGCACCAGCCTGAGAAGTGACCCTGAGACTGGGATCCCACCCGGGATGTTCTGAGGCTGCACTCTCATCCTGCAGTTCCCATCTGCCTTCGTGTCCCATCCAGTCCCAGAGCCCTGTCCCCCAGCCCCATCCTGGCAGGGCTGTGCCATCCATGGTGCCCCTCCAGCCCCATCCTGGCAGGGCTGTGCCATCCATGGTGCCCCCCCAGCCCCATCCCGGCAGGGCTGTGCCGCAGCAGGGGCTGCTCCCCTCCCAGTGCAATGTTCCAAGCTCTGGGAAGCCAGGATTTCAGAGCAGGAAGGTTAATTGCTATTTGCTTTCCAAGCCTTTATCTCATTTAACTCCTCTTGCTTTCATCTTCCCTCTCTGCTTTTTGAAGAACCACTTTTAGAGATCTGTTTCCAGGCTCCAAACCAGCTGCAGGTTCAGGGCCAGGGAGAATTAGCAGAGGAGGCTCATCTCCAGGTTGTGGTGGTCCATGGGCAGGATTCTGTGCTCCTGAGAGACACAGTTTGTAGGAATGGGACTTGAGGGTGTGGGGAGTCACCAGCCCCAGCTCCCAAGGGTGGCCTGGCCCTGTGAGCCCCGATTGCTTCCTCTCTCAGCTTCTCTGCTTCGACTCCTGGCTGTCAGCACCATCTCTGCCTTTCTGTGTGAAATAAAAGCACCTTTAACCAGCAGGTGCTTTCCTTGCCATAAAGATATTTACACACTTCAATAAAGGCAGCTCTCAGCATTCCATGTAAGTTAAGCAGATGGAGCTCACGGGGTGTTTTTGCAGCCTCTCAGGGATTTTACTCATTCTCTCTGCACTTGCTGCACATCTCTGTTAAGCACTCAAACACCAAATCTGAATGCAGATCTCCAGGGTCAGCCTAAACACTGGGTAATTGAATTTTCCATGGGCAAATTCACTGCCCTGCTCTTCTGGCTGGTGGCTTTGTTTGCCAGGGAGCACCCTGGATGCTCCCAGTGCATTGTTTCTCCCCCCCATGTTCTCCCAGGGCTTTCTAGGAGCAATCTCCAGCATCCTCATCGTGGCCCAGTGGCTGGACATGGCCAGGGTCTTGCACTCACATCTCCAGTTTTATTCCCAGCCTTATTAAAGCCTCTCTCTTTGGATGAGTGGAGTGTTTAGGAGCACTATGTGCCTCAGCTGCTCTTCCTTGTTAGTGACTCTCCTGCCAGGCTCTTAATCATCCATATGTTTTATCAGCAGTGATCTTGCATTTGCTAACAATCTGCAGATGAGAAAAAAATTATCCCCAGTCCCTGGTGAGCCCCTCCACAGGCCAGGCTGTGCCGATGGTGCTGTGCTGATGGTGCTGTGCCACGGGCACGGCACAGCCCTGCCAGCTGCCAGTGCCACCCCCCCTCAGCTTTGGGCTGATCTCATCCTGACAACCCTGTGTTGGGGCACATCTGCAACACAAACTGCCAGAGGGCAGGGATAGATGGGATATTGGGATGAGATTCCTCCCTGTGAGGGTGGGGAGGCCCGGGCACAGGGTGCCCAGAGCAGCTGTGGCTGCCCCTGGATCCCTGGAAGTGTCCAAGACCAGGCTGGATGGGACTTGGAGCACCCTGGGATAGTGGAAGGTGTCCCTGCCCATGGCAGGGGGTGGAATGGGATGGGCTTTAAGGTCCCTTCCAGCCCAAACTATTCTGGGTTTCCATGATTCTATGATTCTATGAATTTCACTGACCTGTGATCTTACCAAGGAGTGGAAGCACATTTATTTGACAGAATCTACTGTCTATAAAACTGTATTAACAACAACTATATTTTTGTCCCTTAACTGTCTCAGTTTTTCCATTACTTTTCCTGTCTGGAAATCTGCCAGTCTGCTTGATTTTCACTACAGCATCAGCACTTTCTTTCTGATTTTCCCCAGCATTCAAAGGTGTATTCAAAATCAACAGCACTGGGTCAGCTCCCTCTTTTTAGACTCTGGTGTTCCTGATTGTGGCTGTTTCACATCTTCCTGATTGCCAGTGGATTGGGAATGTGTGTGTCACTGCCCTGTGGCCCAGGCTCTGCCCTCTGCTCCTGGCCAGGAGACAAGGCTCCCTGCACTCAAACCAGCCATTCCCCTCTTCTCCCATTGCTCCAAACAGACACAGCTCCTCCAGCTGATCCTGAGTCCTCCCATCCAATGGCATTTTGCTCTTCATCAGTTTTCTTCTCTCTCTGTTTTCTCCTCGATCTCTTTGTTCCTAATTCAGCTCATTAGAAACACAAAGTGTTTAAAAATCTGACCTCAGTTAATGAACCTGCCCGTTTAATACCTGTGTTTGGTGGTGTATTTAAAGGAGCTGCTTTCCTTCCAGTTAACACAGATGCCAATTGCTTTCCTAAATATGCTTCCACCAGGGTGTTTTTAGTTACTGGAACTCTCACAGTTCTTATGCACGTCCCTATTTTTTAATTTCTTGTCTGCAGCTCAGCTCCGGCTCCGGCTCCCAGACAGCACTCAGGAATCCACAGGGATGAGAGGATTTCATATTGACTCTAAATAAAGGGTAGTGTTACACAGAGGGAAAAACATATCCAAACAAAGCAGAAGCCCAAACCACAGGGTTTCCTACTAAGAAGGGAAGGTTTAATTTGTTACCCCATGCCTGAGGTCAGCTGTGCTGCAGCACCACAGCTTTCATTCCTCCTCCTCTCCCACAAGGAGACCCCTTTGGAATGCATCTTCTTCCTTATAATTCATTATCCTGTAAAGAACCATCTGTTTGGAGAAGAAAAGGCCATTTCCTGGGTAACAAGTGGACATCATCTCGGTGTTGGCTTTCCATAGAAACACTCTGAGGTGACTGGGGCAGCCTGGGAGCTGTGGATTTAGTGCCTGGATGGCCTCGTTAGGCTCAGAGGAAGGTCGGCTCCATGGCCCGTGTGCTCCAAAGGGCAGAGGGATGAGGAGTCAGGTCCTGCCAGAGCTGGGTGGGCTCAGCACCCCCACCCCAGCCTGTGCCCCCGGCCCAGCTTCGCTGTCGCAGCCTGGAAACGCCCAAATGTCCGTGTCACACAAAGGGTGACATCCAAGGGCACGAGTGTCCCAGTGCACCCCTGCCCTGCCAGGGGTCCCTGCACAACCCTCACACGTCGCTTCTCTCCTTCCCCCCAAAATGTGCAGTGAATGCTCATCCCTCCAAAATGCCAGGGATTACCCACTCCCTGCTGGCAGCCCCATGACGTGTCTGCAAATGCCCAAATTATTGTCTTTGCTGTGCTCTCGTGGCTACGATTCCCCAAAAGTCTGGATACAGAACGAATATAATAGAGCAGTAAATATCCAACCCAGGCACTGGAAGTTGTAGCTGTAGCAGCACCCCGGGAGTCCATTTGCTTCAGACAACAGGGTTCTACGAGAAATATTTTGAAGAAATTAATTGTAAATGTATTTAAGAGAAAAATAAAAGCAAGTTAAGGAAAGCAATGCCCATTGCCTGGAACACTTCCCAGGCAAATGCATTTTCCGTGGTGCCTGAGCAGTGGGGTTTGAGGGTGATGGGCCTCCCTCCACCTTCCCTTGGCAAACACTGTTTTAACATCCCTCAGATCTGAACAATGAGGCTTTCCTGTGGTAAAATGAGTGACGGATTCTCCAGCAGGTTGGTGGGGCAGTGCTGTCCCCAGCAGAGCCTGTCACTGTGCTGTCACTGTGCTGTCTCCGGGCTGTCCTCGGCACCATGCAGAGCCACCGTGGGGACGGCAGGATGGGATCCCTGGGCTGGGAGCTGCCGGGGAGCCCTTGTCACTCCCTGTTCATCAGCGGAGCATCCACCGCCCCAGCGGCTCTCGGGGCTGCGGGAGCGGGCGGCCGCTCCCCTCCGCGCCATCGGGGGCTTTGCAAATGCAGGGGAAGAATTTCCAGCCCTGCTTCGTGCCAGAGCCACAGAAACGCTCCTGAGCCAAGGGGTTTGGAGACATCGGCCTGTCCCCGGCTCTGTCCTGCCCTGCCGGGGGACTGGGGGGTCCTTCACCCCACGGGGAGGCTGAACGGCAGCGACAGCCCCTCCAACCACTGCGGGAGGCACCGGGCAGAGTCCACAGCAGAGATGCCAGGAGTCACTTAGATTAAATCCAAATTAAATCCAAGGCTTGTCAAACCTTCTGCTGTTACGGGGAGCAGCGGGAGCGGGGTGCTGGGCTCTGCTGTGAGCAGGGTCAGGCTGTGCTGAGCGGACTCAGACACCTCGGGGCAGAGACCTGCCTGCCTTCCTCAAGGACAGAGGTGCTCCAGGAGGGTTCCCAGGGGCTTGGACCTTGCTGTCCCCTCACAGAGGCTGGGGAACAAGCTCGAATTAACACCAGAGGATGAGCCATGGTTTTTCTGTGGGAAATCTGCCAGCTCGGCTGCACTCCGTATGCAGCCTGGGGCCGGGGTCAGCTCAGAACGTGGCCAGCAGCCCATGGGCAGCTGAGCCTGGCAGTGGCTGCTCTTCTGCTGTTGGGAAAAACACAGAATCCAGGTTGGTTTTTTTCATGAGGGCTCATCAAGAGTCTCACCATGGGGTGGCCTCTCTGGTTAAGGTGAGAATCACAGAATCCCAGAGTCCCTGAGGCTGGAAAAGACCTTAAATTCCAACCTGTGACTGAGCCCCACTTTGTCACCCAGCCCAGAGCACTGAGTGCCACGTCCAGGCCTTTGTTGGACACCTCTAGGGATGGGGACTCCAAACCTCCCTGGGCAGCCCTTTCCAGTACCTGAGCACCCTTTCTGTGAAGAAATTCCTCCTGATGAAATTCCTCCTCAACCTCCTGTGGCACAGCTTGAGGCCCTTTCCTCTTGTGCTGTCACTAGAGAAGTCACACCTGATGCCTTCCCCCTCTGCCCCATCTCCTGAGCGCTGTCCTTGCTTGCTGACTTCCCCCTGTCACATCACATGCAGCAGAACCTGGAACATGCTCATCTTCTCCTGCTCACCTGGGCTCCAGACCCAGACCAGCAGCTCCTAAAGCCAGCGCTGGACAGTCCCCAGTGCCCACCTGTGCTGGTTCGGCCAAATTAGAGGAGAAATATCCTCTGAAGGAAGGCAGATTACCACCACCCCTCCCCCAAACCCAGGTTCGGGAAAGAAAAAAAAATTTCCTCGAAGGAAAGTGAAAGAGATAAACACTATTTATTCAACAAACACACAGAAAAGGATAACAAGGCTAAATAACAAAAAAAATCTCTCGCTGTGGAGAGAAACCTGGAAAAATTTCAGAGTCCTTCTCTGGGTGTGGCCTCTCTCCTCCTCAGAGCTNGAAAAGTTTGCTCAGTCTTTTCCCTCTTGCACCCAGTCTTAAAGGCACAGAATTCACCTTCTGGGCATAGAGTGGTGATAGGGGATACACATCATAAAGTCACCCCAAGACACCACCCCTGGTAGCTGCTGTCACTTGTGGATCCTTCCCCTGCAGTGAAATGCCACCTGGATTCTTGCAGTGCCTGGGGCCTCCCATCACCCTCCCACTCGTTTTGGCCTGTTTGAATGCTGGCTGTAGCTGGCAGGGCTTTTCTGCTGCCTTCTGGTGTCCACTGATGCCCAGGGAGCCAAGGCCTGCGAGGCAGCAGGACAGGAGCCACACACACATGAGGGTTCCCAAGGGCATTTAAAGGATGGGACTTCAGCAGAGCTGAACAGACTTGGGGGCCCAGATCTTGTAGGATTATGTGCCCAAGTCCTTCAAGCATCCTTCAAGCAGCAATGTAAATTAAGTATTTACTTACAGTTAGATTCTTGCACGCACATCAGGGACAGCATTAGCAAATGCGAGCCCTCATGCCTGAAAATCAGGAGCCAGGGGTGCAAAGCCTGGGATGAAGAGTGAAAACCCCAGGGCTGCTTCTCCTGCTGTCTTATCTGTGACCCCCACTGAGCACCCTCTGGGCCATCTGCCTCTCACATTTTCCAGCCTTCTTTGACAATCAGCAGAGAGATTTTTTTTTTTTTGACAGAGTCTGTGATTACTTTCCATGAAGAACAGGGAATGGGACTTTCAGGAAAATTCCACTAAATATCATGAGAATTATAAAGGAAACACAAGTGCTGGCTGTGGTACCCAGTCGTGGGTCATGGCAGAGCTTCCCTGGGTGTGCTGGGAGGGCACACAACCCCAGTAATGTGGTTTTATGACCTCCCAGTTCACAGTAGAGTCCCCAGAGGCAGAGATACACAGAGACACCCTCCTCTCTGCCTGTTACAACATTTACAGAAACAGTCTGTAAATAGAATTATAGGAATGTTTTAAATGGATTTCTGAGCTGGATTCAGAACTGTTCCCCAGCTGCATTCCCTAAATATAAACCAGAGCTTATCTTGCTAGCACAAAACTGCCGAGAGCGTCTTTCAGTGTTACCTCTGTGAGCACCCGAGGAGGCTGGAAGTTGTATTTGCACTTTTTAGGGACTGCTGAGGTACAACTGCAACTCAGGGGGTGACACAGGGGGAGGAGGAGACCCTGTGCCCCATCCAGCCAGGCACAGGCACGGAGCCTCCAAAGGGGAGACTGCGATGAGCTCATGGAGCAAAGCTTGTCCTGCCACACCTGATGAGCTCTGCGAGCAGGGACTGGGGTCAGGGCGAAGGTTTGCTGGGAATTGATGACTTGAGTAGTCACATAGTCAGACCTAAGTGTCTCTGCTGTATTTCAAAGTGAAAACAGACAATTATGAGTTTTAGTCTTGAGTTATTTGGTGCAACAATGGAATCACAGAATCCTGGAATGGCTTGAGCTGGAAGGGACCTTAAGGCTCATCCAGTCTCAGCCCAGACAGGGACACCTTCTACTATCCCAGGGTGCTCCAAGCCCTGTCCAGCCTGTCCTTGGACACGTCCAGGGATCCAGGGGCAGCCACAGCTTCTCTGGGCACCCTGTGCCAGGGCCTCCCCACTCACAGCCAAGAATTCCTTCCCAATAGCCCATCTGTCCCTGCCCTCTGGCAGGGGGAAGCCATTCCCTGTGTCCTGTCACCCCTGGCCCTGAGCTTTGCCCCTGCTCCTTCCTGGGCTCTTCCAAACCCCTTCCCCATCCTGAGAGCCTCTCTCATCCCTGCTGCTCCAGTAGGGGGGTGAAGAGGTGGATGTGGTCAGCTCCTCTGACCTGCCCAGCAGCACAGGCTCTGTAATTACTCCCTGGAATATCTGCCTCAAGCCAGAAGTTGTGTGCTGGAACTGAAGGAGCCTCTGTCTAATGAGCCTGTCCCTGGATGTCAGCAGTAATTAATGTGCATCGCCCTGCAGGTTCCCACCTCCTCTTAATAGGCTGAAATTTTATCCTCTGGTTATAATTGCAAATTATGGTTAAAATTTTACGTGCCTGGGAGTCGGGAAGCTGGATGCTCCAGCTTATTCCCCTGTGGGTACACGTGGGGAGGTTGCTGAGACGGTTCCAGCCCCTCCTTTCACTCCTGGCCCTCTTACACTTGACTTCCATCCTCATCACCCTCTTCTCCTCCCTCTTCCCCTTCTCTTTCTCTCTCACTTTGTCTTCTCCTTCCCCCACTTTTCTTTGCCTCCTTTTCTGTGTCTGAGGAACAGCGTCTGAGCCTAAGTAACCACAACTTATTGACCTCATTTGGCTGGAGGAGACAACTCAGCTGCTGGTCCCAATGTTCCCCCAGCTGAGGGTGAAAGATGCACAAGCACTTGCTGAAGGGCTTCCACAGTCCCCAAACACGACCTGATGGCAGAACGCTGCCCCTGCTGCACCCCCTGGAAAGATCTTCTGTCTGGACCCAGCCTGCAGTGCTAAAACTGGCCTGGAGCCAGTGGTGAGTCCCTCGACCGTTGCCATAGTGTTGTAATTATTCATTATTGTAGGAAAATATTGCACCAAGAGGTGACAGACATTTATTCCAGATCCAGGGCGGGTAGCTGGGAAGGAGCTCAGTGGCTGGTTGCAATAGCCAGGTGAGCCTCTTTTGAGAAGAGGTTCAGTCTTCTTTTCCAAACCTTTTAATCAAAAAAAAAGTAATTGAGGAATAAGAGAGAATTTGGGCTTTGTTCCTATCAATTCTCAGTGCATAGGAAGCTGAGAGCAAACGTGAGGTGGTGAACGATGGGTCAGGCAGCCTGGAGAGCTGCCCAGGGATGAATCCAGCTGCTTTGGAAGGCTGATGGTAATGCTGACAGCACTGTTGACCACTTGAATTACGGGCAAGCCCTGAGAGCTGGGCCCCACTTTGACATCTCCTCCAGCCGGCGCTGGCTCGTGTTGGAGCTCAGATGCTGAGAACAGTGGGTTTATATAATTTCAGATGCAGGTACCTGCTGAAAGGCAAAGCAGAGCTGACAGCCCCGCTCCCGGCTCTGGGAAATGCCAAATGTGTCCAAACAGAGCAGGCTGCACTCAAACAAGGAGTGCCCCTGAGAGCAGAGGGCTGTGTTTTGGTCATTTCAGCACAAGAAGTAGTTACTGCTTACAACATTTGCATAATTCAAAGATGAACAGCCATCCTTTACCCCTGTCTCCAGCCAGGACCCCGAGCCAGGCACTCGGCATCCCTGGGCTCTGCTCCAGCCTTACCTGGGCAACACCCACGTGTTGTTGTTCTCCACACCTCACATACACCTGCTCTCAGAGCTCCAGCTGCCTGTGGGTGACAAATTGTAGTCAATGGTAAATACATGGATTATGTACAGAATAGATATTGAATGACATTTTCTGTTGAAAGCATAGAATCACAGAATCCTGGAGTGGTTTGGGTTGGAAGGGACCTTAAATCTCATCTCATCTCACCCCCTGTCGTGGGCAGGAACACCTTCCACTACCCCAGGTTGCTCCAAGCCCTGTCCAGGAGCTGGGACATTTCAAGGGATCCGGCAGCCACAACTTCTCTGGGCAGCCTGTGCAACTCTCTTAGTGAAATTTAACTTGCTGGAAAATAAACACAGCTAAGAATTCACTTTACATTTGGAAAGCTGCATTTTTAATTTCTTAGCTCAAAACTGCAAGTGACAGAGAATCCAAATCGGGAGAATTTGTAGGATTTACAGTATAAATTATTAAAAGGGAAAGAAAAAGACATTACTCATGAAAAGTGCATTCTTGTCGATCAAAGCTGCAAACAGAGAGTACTTTTATAAAGGCATCTGCCAGCCTTTGATACGCTCTGTGGAAACCTTGTCAGGTATTTTGAGAGTGGAACGTGGAGCTGTCGGGCTCCAGTGATGTTCCCTGTTTCGAGGACAAGTCAGAGGCAGCAGAGGGGGGGGTGAACTCAGCCAAGGGGTTCCTGTGCTGCCTCAGCGAGGGGCTTGAGGAAAAAAATGCGGAAAACTGGAACCTCAACAAAACTGTTCCCTGGGAGAGGAACAAAGTTGCAGCGGCGCCGTGGCCCGGGCAGAGGCTCGGCACAGCCGGGCTGCCATGAATGCGCTGCTCATTAAACTGCTCAGCTGGCTCAGCCCCGGCTGCTGGCGCTGAAAGCAGCACCTGCCAGCGCCGAGCATCCCATTCTTCAGCAACAGCTCAGCTGGTTCAGAAGGGGAGCTCGGAGGCAGATGAACAATTTATGCAGAGTGGGATCCATGACAAAGTAGCAGCTACTTTGGTGAATACAAGCATCTTTGTACAAGTGCCCAGATGGTTCAGGAGCGGGGCCGTGGCTGTGAAAAGCGCCGTTGTTGTTCCAGGCTCGGCATCACGCCCCTGACAACGTGCCGGGCACAGCCCGTGGTCCTGGGAGCCGCAGGATCCAGCCTCCCGACAGACATCCCACACAGGCCAAGTCCCTGGCTCTGCTGACATTTTTTCTGCAGGATAATGTCCTTCCCAGGGTGTTCCCACTGTCTCACTGCTGCAGCACTACTGCCTGCAATGTCGTGTTTCCACTCTGTCCTTTACATTAACTGGACATTCAGAATAATGGCCTGTTGGACACTGAGATAATCAAACCTAGTCCTCAGTGGTCCCTCCATGGCCACAAGGGTCACGGAGGGGTGTCCAGCCTGACAGGCAGCCCTCGCACAGCCAGCCTGGCTGGGGATGGGGGACAGGCTGGGAGACACTCATCTCTCATCACCCATCATGAGACAACCCTTGAACTGTGGGATCCCAAAGGATCCCCACCCCACACACCACAGTGTCAGCTCCCTACAGCAGAAACGGTGGGTCAGGGACAGGAGACCCTGGAGAGCCGCTGGCCTGAGAGCAGTTGTCCTTTCCGTGGGAGCTGGAAAGAAGTGCAGGGAGAGACACTGCCCTGCAGCCAGGATTGATCTGGAAGGGCTGGTGGGGATGGTTGGGAAAGGTGAGGAATATGGCTCTGTAAACCATCTTTCTGGCTGGAAAGGCAGGGAGTGAGCAAAGTTGGGGCAGAGAGAGTACGGGGAGAAGCTGGACAGCTGTGGTCCATGGAGGCTGGTGCTCCTGGGGGGAGGATGGGAGCTGCACTGCAGCCTGGGAACGCAGCTGAGGGGACAAAGGGGAGACTCCAGGCAAAGAGGAGCTGAGCCACGAAGGTGCAGTGGGAATAGGGCCTGTGGTGCAGTGGAATGGGCTGGGGAGAGCTTAACACGGGTCCTCACTGTGGCCTGTTTGGTTTGGGTATTTGTCAGTGTGTGTGGAGCCAAGCTGTGTGGGGAACACTCCCGAACCTCGCGGTGGGGCCTCAGGGGATGGCTGTGGGCAGTGTGACACCCAGGCAGGGGCTGGAGGCAGAAACCTGCAGCAGTGCTGGCTGGATTCCCCTCCTCCCTGGTCACTGCTGATGTTGCCACCAGGTATTTCACTTCCCTAGAGCAGCACCAGCTGCACCCCATCAACACTGACAGCTCTTGGAGCAAATTTTGTCCAAGAACCAGAGATTTAAATAAAAGAGATTGTTTCCTTCCATAACAAATGAACACTAAGGGACAAGCTCCTGTCCTGGGGGCCACGTTGGCACGTTGGCTGGCTCTGCTCAAAGGACCGCAGCAGCTGCCGACCCTCCATGGGAATAGCAGCCCGGTAATGGAATTGGGCTCTGACAAGAGAGCTGGGCACAGGGTGGTGCTTTGGCAGGGACCTGTGGGCCAGCTGGGTCATGTCCAGTCACCTGCTGTCCTTGGGGACACAGAATCCCCGGGGCAGCCCCTGCCCCTCTGATCAGGGGATCTGGGGTGCGGGTACCCCCTGCCACATGCCCGACCCTGCTCGACATCACCGGCGACGCCCGGTGCCACAGCGGTGTCCAAACTGGGGGCTGCCCCTCTGCCCTGACCCACCGCCCCCGGCGTGGGGGAGCCCCTCGGTGGGCGCCAGGCTGCGGGGAGCGGGCAGAGGTGCGGACACCTGCGGCGGAGCCCCGAAACGCCGGGAGCCCGCGGTGCCCCCCCGCTCCCCCGCCGCCCCTCCGCGCCCGCGGTTCCCCTCCCGCGCGGGGCTCCCGGCGGAGGC
>VZRO01003123.1:289870-367299 GCA_013397915.1 Daphoenositta chrysoptera
CGCCCGCCTGCCCCCGGCGCGGTGATGCCCGCAGCACCCGGAGAGCAGCCGGAGCCGGAGCGGGGCAGGGGCAGCCCCCCGAGCCCCCCGAGCCGCGGCCGTGCCCCGCGGAGCCTCTCGGTGCGAGCTCTCCGCCGCCGGGCGCGGGGGCTGCGCGCAGCGCGGGGAGGACGTGGGTGCGAAGTGAAGTCCGGGGGATGCAGCGGGGCAGGGATGCACAGGGATCCGCGGGGCAGGGATGCTGCAGGGCAGGGATGCGCGGGGGACGCTGCTGGCAGGGACAGACCCTCCCGGCCCCGCCGCAGCCGGGTGCCCGCTCTGCCTCCCCCGTTAGCGCCCGGCTTGCCGTGAGGAGCGCTCGGGTTTTGTAAGCGTCCGGAGCGGCGGGGACGGGCGCGCGTCCGCCGCCCCCTGCGACCCCGTGCCGGGAGGGACCGGGACCGGGACCAGGACCCATGGTCGCGGCCGTCGCCCCCCAGCCGGTGTCCCTTTGCTGCCAGGGCTGCGAGGGGCATCGCTCAGCGCGCAGATGTCGTGGGATGTGTCGTATTGCTGAAAACTAGGGAAACGCACTCCCGGGCTCCGCTGGAGCTAGTCCGGTACCGGGACCGTGTGACCGGGGGCTGAGACAAGCATCCCTGGCTCCGGCTGCTCCTGCGCTTCATTCCTGCCATCAGCATCATCCTTGCAAGGGAGCTCACGAAAACCTGTGCGGAGCCGCACGCGCGGGGATTGCTGCTGGAGGCGGCTGGCCCCAGCCCAGCCCGTGGGCGATGGAAAATTCGGGGCAGAGTTTTGAGTAAAGGTGACTCAACACGTCAATAGCAACAGCTCCCACCGTCCAGCTTCGGGGGCCCCCAGTTCTCCTTGCCTTGCGATGCCAAGGAGGGGTGAACATCCTTTCATTTACAGGCACAAACCTGCTTTTGGTGATAATGCCAAAGGACGGTTACCAAGAGTGCTGCAGGCTATGGGGAGGCACCGTCATTTTGGCTTAAACAGTCTGAAATCGATAAATAGGGTGATTTGTGCAAATACCACTGAAGAATGGTGATAATGCTGCCGGTCCCCGCTCACCTCCCCCACCAGGGTTGTAAAGTGTGACCCAGTAAACAGCTCGAACAGCAGCCCAGTTTATTTTGCATAAGCCAAACTAATTCGTCTCTCAGAGGTTGTTTTTAATACAAATTAAATGGGAAACTGTAGTTTGGGAGAGAAAGTGTGGGCAGAGCAGTTCAGAAAAATCTGGATTTTCTGCCCTTAAGACAATTTGACAAGGTGTCGTCATTTTGCATGTCAGTTTTTTAAAAGAGAAAATACTACTTGGTCCCATATTCTGGTTGATATTTTATGTGTAGCATAGTAAACAGGGAATCCTGGTATTTAGCATGCATGACCTGAGGGATGAAGAATTTGCTCCTGCTACCCTGACAAGCAAGGTTACCCCACTTAAATGTTTGCTCTCGCTTGCTTTCATGCTGCCTTATAAGCCAAGTATTTATAGTCCATGCGAAATTAGGGAGAACATAGCAGGAATGTGTAATGTCTCGCAAGTGAGGAAACCGTCACCGCGCAGGCTGCGAGCGCTGAATGAGTTTTGAAGGTCATTCCCTCACGAGCACAGAGATTTCACATCTTGCCGAGATCCAGAGTGTCTCCTCACCCAGGCTGCTTCTGCGCCTGTTGGATGTAATTTATGTCTTTCTATTTTTGCTTAAATCCGGAGAAACTGGCCGAAGCAGCAGTCATGGTTCTCACACGCAGTGCTCTGGATCCGGGCACACGTCTGGGAGCGGAGCTGTGGCTGGAAGTTTGTGCCTGTGGTTTTGCTGCCGTGCCCGTGTGTTCTTCCTGGCAGCAGGGATGAGGATGGGCTTTGTGCCCTCCCTGGAGTGTGGCCTGTCTGACAGGTCATCTGGCTTCACTGCTGGGGAGGAGGAAGCAGCACTCAGAGGCAGAGCTGATTTTAAGAGGGTTTATTTACATTTCAGATACTGGCATTGGTTAAACCTGTCATAAAATTAACCTCTGGCTGTGCTTGATGAGGGTGTGTGAGTAGGGGTTTGGTGCTGCTGGATAATACCTGAGCATTCTGCTTCTAAATAAAGCCTTTTTTTATTTGATTATCCAAGGTTTGCTTTGTTCATATTCCCGTGTTGAACGAGCAGTTCATTATCTGAGCTGGGATGAATCCTTCCTCTTTTTTTCCTGAATTTTCGCTCCTGAACAGCCCATCCAAGCAGGCAGAGGAGCCTGGAGGGC
This sequence comes from Daphoenositta chrysoptera, assembly GCA_013397915.1. Lineage (NCBI taxonomy): Eukaryota > Metazoa > Chordata > Aves > Passeriformes > Daphoenositta > Daphoenositta chrysoptera. Next base: position 292,133 of record VZRO01003123.1, read on the forward strand.
TCATCACTGGGGTCCCCCAGATGCTGTTGGGGGAACAGAAGTGCCGTGGGCACAGGGAGTGGGGAGCAATGGGTCAGGGCAGCGGGGTTGGCACCTTTTGTTGTGAGGTTTTTTTGTGAATTCCAGTGTTTGCTGGTTTGGGGAAGATGTTGTCCCAGCATCTGTCTGCGCTGGATCCCGGGGGTCGATCCGTGTCTGCCAGCGAGCAGGGCTGTGGTCTCAGCACTGCCAGGACTCGGGGACTCACAGCAGCTGCTTAGACAGGAAGATGTTGGGCTTTTGACTGGGAAAAGCTGACATTTAACAGTATCACAGGCCACGGAGGCACCTTTTAAGGGAATAAAAGTGGTGGTTTGTGTGTGGGCTCCATCAGGTGTGAGAAGGCAGCAGTGCCATCCCTGCTCCCTCCCTTGGCATGTGCTGACTGCCACCTGTGGGCGTGGGGACCCCGCTCATGGGTGTCACTGTCCTGAGACGTGTCCCCAGGGAGCGGGGCCTGACAGAGAGGGGCAGCCATTCCTGCAGGCGTTTTGCTCATCTCCATGGTGAGGGGCTGGTCTAGCTGTGAATTTAATTTAAGTTTCACCCCTCGTGCACTGTGTCTCCAGGAGGGACGTGGAGCAGGCTGCTGGCGAGGCTCCTCGCAGCGCCGTCGGGATGAAAAGAGCTCTGAAACACCCAGCAATGCTGTGGTTTGCTGTGAGTGAGTTGCTTGTCTGAGAAAATGTTTTAAATTCTTCACTGTGGTGTCAGTGGTGGCAAAAAGGGCTCGAAATAATTAATGATTTGCCATTGCTCGATGCATCAAGCCTTTTCCTGAAAAGACAGTGGCGTTTTGTTTTAAACCCCAGTAGAACGGCAGGAACGTGGAGATGCGAGAAAATAAATATATGGTTTCTTAGATGCAGAATGTAAGAACTTTCTTGCGTAAGATTGGGAAGAAATGAAAGCGAGCTCCTGGCTGCACTCTGGGACAAACCCCCTGTTTCCCACTTGGAGCACGAAGTACTTTAGGAGCCTTGACAGGATCATTAATACGAGGCAGCAGCACAAAGGGGAATCTGGGGGTTTGTGGCAGTGAAGGTTATTTGTTCATTATCTTTTTATCTTCTGAGAGTTTCCAATTGCTTTTCCCGGGAAGTAGGTTAGGAGACCGCTGCTTCCGCAGGGGGGGCTCCGCTCTGCAGCCCCGAGCACGGGGGACGCGCGGGGGGACAGAGGCCGCTCCCGCTTCCGAGAGCGCCGCGAACCGGGGGCTCTGCGCCGAGCTGTTGGTGTCTGTCTGTCTGTCCCGGAGCCCTCCCTTCCCTCCACAGCTGGAGCCCGGCCGCAGGGACAGGGACCGGGGCCAAACCCGTTGTCAGAAATGCGGGAGGCGATGGGCTGCGGGTCCCCGGCTGCGGGTCCCCGGCTGAGGCTCAGCCCCGTGGGTCGGGCTCTCCGAGCATCCCCCGGTCTCCTGCTCCGGCAGCAGCGAGGGCCCGGCAGAGCCCCCGAGCAGCTCCAGCTGGGAGAGAGGGGGGAGAGCCAGGCTGGGGCTGGAGATAGCGGGCACAGGGTGCTCTGGCCTGCGGCTCCCAGGGAGGCTGAAAGCGTTACCACAGCTTTGCTGTTGGCTGTTCAAAGTCATGTTTTTATTCATAGCCTTGGAAATGTGTTTGCAGCAGAAACCCATCGTTCTGGCTCAGCTGTGTCTCAGTGAGTTGTGCTGGCGGGGCAGCTCCTTCGCCCCTGGCTCCAGCGTTTCCGTACACTTGGTTTTGTAGGCTTGGAAGGAAACTGCCTGAAATGCACAATGAGTTTGAAGGGAAAACAGCAGTCAAAGCGGAGCATTTAATTTCCTTTTCCTCTTAAATTTATGTCTAACAATATAATTTTAGATACAAAAGATACAGAAGGCAGCTGAGGAAAACATCCACTAAATGTCCACTGAAAATGGGGGATGATATTCACTCACATTTCAATGGGAACAAAACCCCAAGTTGTTTTGGAAACCCGTGGAAAATATTTCTGTTGCTGTTATTTCTCCACTAGCTGAAATGTCTATTTTCTGTTCGCTTTTCATACCTGTTTTACAACGTTACCTGCTGTGAACCCGCCGGCTATTCCCCTCTCAGGAGCCAATTTCCTGACAGAACTACTTTGCTTATCACTTTCCTGTGGAAGATGTTGAAGGCAAATATAGACATAGAGTCAGATATGGATATAGATGTCCACACGCTCGTGCACACACACAGAGATGCCGTTGGAGAGAGATGTGTACCACAGCACCATGAAAAAGGAATTTGCTCCTTCTATCGTGTTAAAATTAGGTAATGTGCAGCAGGAGGCTTTTTTTGAGGTGTCTGGGGAATACTGAAAGTGCCGTGAGCAGCCCACTTATTTTTAATTTTTGAGTCAGCCTCCGTGAGCCCAGAGGGACTGTGGACACGGGGATGACGTCGATGGCCACATGCCGGCAGCGCCAGGACTCACACGATGCCTTGGTTTGCCCCGTACAGGACCAGAGGCACTGAAAGCTCCTGTGGTCCCTCTCTGACCTGGCACATCTGTTTTGGCACTGAAACCTCACAGCTGGCTTCTCCTGGAAACCATGTATGGAGTGGCCAAGGGCTCTGTGGGGAGCAAGACCCTCACTGAGATGCCATCAGTGGTGGGGGGCAGGGTCCTGCTGGAGATGCCCTCAATCTGTGGAAACTCCTCCCCAGCTCATGCAGGGATGGGGATCCTCTCCAGGGTGTGTGGCATCATAGAATCCTGGAATAGTGTGGGTTAGAAGGGACCTTAAATCCATCCCATTCCACCCCTGCCGTAGGCAGGGACACCTGCCACTATCCCAGGGTGCTCCAAGCCCTGTCCAACCCAGCCTTGGACACTGCCAGGGATCCAGGGGCAGCCACAGCTTCTCTGGGCACCCTGTGCCAGGGTTTTGCCACTTGGCTCAGGGGGTGGCTCCTTGATGGGCCCTTCATGTTCGAGGATGCCTTGTGTCATGCGATGTGAGGAGTGTATTTGTCAGTGGGCAAAACCCAGCCCTGTGCTTCCCTCAACACCTCGACCTGCTGGGGCTGGTGGCACTGTCCTGTGCCCCAGGCCAGCACAGGGTGTGTGGGACTGGTGGGAATCCCATCATGAAATGGGAGCACACGTGTGCTCCCCCTAAAACAGGAGCTGCGGCTCCAAACAATCCCTGGGAATCACCGCGCCCCGGCTTCCAGAGGCAGAGGAAGTGTGGCCCTGCTGTCACCTGTTAGAAATGACCTGTGTTACTGAGAAGGCTGGGAACAAGCAGGGTTTGCTGTGAGGGAAGTGCTGGGGTTTATTTGCCATCAGTTTCGTGGAGAACAGACAATCCCTCATTAGCCTGGGGTCAGGCTGGGGACTGTGGCAGAGCCCTGAATGTTGCCACTGCCATCAGCCACTTGTTTGTGGGCAGAAAACCCAATTACTGTTTGGTTACAGCAAGCTTTGTAGTTGCTTCTGCAAATAAGAAGGTTTCAGGTCAAATTCTTTTCTTTGAAATGTTTCTGGGGTAAATTATTCCAGCAGTAAGGGAGCAATTTCCTGTTGATGATCTGGAATTGCTGTGAGGCTGATGCGTCCACAGTGAGTGTCTGCAGGGACTGTGGCTCTTGCACAGCGCAGGGGAGATGGCAGCAGGTTCTGACAGGTGCAGGGACACTTGTGGTTACCTTGGGCTGGAGTTTGTCATGCCAGGGCTGGGGGATGACTGGAAAGGATCATTGAATCATAGAATCATGAAATGGTTTGGGTTGGAAGGGACCTGAAAGTTCACCTTGTTCCAAACCTCTACCATGGGACACCTCCCACTAGACCAGGTTACTCCAAGGGTGGGGCTAAATGCCCTCCTCTGGCAGGATTAGTAATTACTTACTTTTGGTTGTTCCTACCAGCCTACTGGAAGCTTTAGAACTCAGGAAAATATATCCTATTCTGATTTGTGGATTCTCCCCTTGTATTCCCATCAGTGTTACATCCACTGTGGCACTTGGTTAGTCTCTAAAATCTAATTCATGTGGCACCTTTGTCACCCCAAGAGACATTTTCCTTGTGCTCCAGCCCATTCCAGCAGAGCTCTGCCAGCTGCTCCAGGCCCAGGAGAAAGGCAAACCCACCGCCCTTGGTCACCACAGGAAGGCATCCACACTTGGAGCATTTTTGGAGCTGTCACCGAAGCACAACACCACCTTAACCAGGGCAGGTTCCGTGCCCGGGGCGGGAGCAGCCGCTCGCAGGAGGGAGCAGCACGGCCCAAGGTTGCCGCTCCCTGCAGGAGCCCTGTGGCTGCCAGAGCTTTTCTGCTCAGTGAGGAAGAGGAGCGTGAAGGGCAGCGGGCTGGGAGCACGCGAGCTCCGTGGGGGAACGTGTTCGCTGGGACTGACGGACACGAAAGCTTTTTGTGGTTGTGCTGGGCCGAGCAGGTTGGAAGGGCAGAGGGGACGTCCCCAGCGCCGCGTGTCACCGCCGGCGCGCTGAGCCGTGCTCCGCCAGCCTGTGGAACACTGGCACTCCTAGAAAATAAAAATAAAAAATTAAAAATGAAATGAAATCTCATTAAATGCGTCACCCAGCGGCGTGTGTGCCTGCGAGGCTTGTGTCAGGATGCCAGAGGGTGCTGGGGCAGAAGCCAGGTGAGCAGCGCTGGCAGGAGATGTGCCAGCTCTTCTGCCCAGATCCTGGAGATCAGCTCCTTCCTCTCCAGAAAAGAAGTCATTTGGAAGTGTGTTTCCTTCCAGAGCGCAGGGATAGGTGAGATATTGGGAAGGAATTGCTCCCTCTGAGGGGGCTGATGAGGGGGGTGCCCAGAGAAGCTGTGGCTGCCCCTGGATCCCTGGCAGTGTCCAAGGCCAGGTTGGACGGGGCTTGGGGCAGCCTGGGACAGTGGAAGATGTCCCTGCCATGGCAGGGGTGGGGCTGGATGACCATTAAGCATCCCTTCCAACCCAAACCGTTCCAGGATTTGATAATTCTATTTGCAAACAATGCCTGGTCCTGAGTCTGATGTTTTCCCGGGAAGGGCCAGGGGCAAGTGTGGGAATGGGCTTCAGGTGCTGGCACAGAAAAGCTCTTTCTTTTCTAAGTGAAACCAGTATTTCTGTGGAGGAATGATCCGATGGGATCCTGGGGAGCAGCTGGGCATTTTGTCCCTCCTGCATTGTCCTTTTAAAGCTGCAGGCCCTGCTCTGCCTTTAATTACACTTGGGCATTAATTACCCTCCAAACACATCACCTCCACCAGTGCTGTTGTCTTTGTCTATAGAAGTGACTTGGCAGCTGAAATTTCATGAGGAACTTGGTTAGTTGTGCACACAAAGAATACAAGATGCCGTTGTGCTTCCTCCAGCTTGTTATCTGGGAGGGACTCGGGGGTAAAATCCAGGAAAATCTGATTTTCCTCAGCCAAGTCAGCGGCTGTCGTGGCCGATCCCCATCAGAGCTGCGCTGCCACCGCGGCGGGGCCGGTTTTATGTAACCCCTTGATGGGGCAGGGCTGTATTTCAAACCACGGGATCAACTCTGTGCGCCCATTACTGGAGGATCCCAGTCCTCCTTATGGAAACCAGGGAGTGTTTGTTTTCCCAAGCTCTCCGGTCTTTGGTCCTGGCCAGGAAAGTTGATGTAAATGGAAACAGCTCCTCTGCAGATGAGGGAACAGACTGAAAACCTTCCTGGTTCTTTACGATGTACTTGGTGCTGGGAAAATGGAAAGGTTAGGAAATTCCTCCTGGAGAGGTGCGGGCGTTGCCAGGCTCAGAGCCATGGGCTGGCTCTACCCTGATGATTTTATCAGAATAATTTTGCCATAATAATTTTAACATACTTTCTTTGGCTGTTGGAGCTGGGAGCCTCCCTCTGCTCCCGGCTGGCCACGATCCCACCGGAGCCAAGCAAAGGCTGAGTCCCCTTTTCCTGCCCTGGGAGTGCCAGTTCTCTGCACTGAGCAGCTCACTGGAAATTCAAGGTTTGCATGTATTTTAATCTTTCCTATCTGGCAGTAAAGAACACGAGCCCTGGACCCCTGAGCAGAGACAACCCCTTGGGCTGGGTCAGGAGGAGAATCCAGGTGGGCCAGTCCCTGGCAGGTACTGGCACCTCACCAGACAATCGAGGTGTTTTTCTCCATGATAATTAACAGCAGCTTCCACAGCCAGCGAGGCCTCAGTTCGTTAATGTGGGATGTCAGGATCTGATCAATGCTGCAGCCGGAAATAGAATATTTTGGCTGCATAATGTCTGTTACCAAAGACTTAATTATAGTGGCATATCTGTCACATCGATGAGGGGCTTGTGTTTTTCAGAGGGTTTATAGTGGCTGTTTCGTGTTGGCTCTTACCCTGGAACACAGGCTGAGATCCCAAAGGAAATATCCATCCAGCTGCCTATAGGGGATTTTTCTTTAATAAAAAAATGACAAAAATTGAGTCAGCCATTCTGGAGCTGGAAAGAGGATTTAAGGATATATAGATCAGGTAGTTTGTAGCAATTGCAACTATCCCTTATACACTTAACTCATGGAATGGGCAGTATATTGGGACTGGAGGATAAAAAGCCAGAATCCAATAGACTTATGTTTGAAAAATAATAAATTTGCTGAGCAGGTACTTTTCATGAATCGATCTAGTGCTCATTAGCTTTGCACTGTAGAGTTTGCTGACTAATATTTCTGGCTTGCGAGTAAAAATGGCTTTCCAAAGGAAATATGGAATGAGAACAGAGTGTTTTTGGGACCTGAAAACCTGGAGCTCCTGGGACCATTGGAAGAGATGTGAAGGCAGCAGAAACACAGGAACAGAGGAGAGGGCTGGGGTTGGAGTGACAGTGGGACAGGACCAGGGCAATGGAGGTGTGATGGGTACTGGGAGCATTCCTGCTGTGCCAGCCCATCCTCCTCCATCTGTACAGGGACACTCGTGACCCCCGTGGCACCGTGGAGCTGAGCCTTGGCTCCGGCCCCTGCCGTGGTTCTGTCAGACCTCCTGCCCAAGGTGCTCTCTTGGACCAAGTCCCTGCCTAAATCTTGGCGATCTCAAGCTCTTTCTCAATATTAAGGTTCTTCTGAACCTGAATGGACTCTTCTCCCTCTTGTCCTTGTCGCTGCTGTCCTTCCTTTCTCCCCCAGCATTTATTCCCTGTGTGTTCACAGGCTGGCATCATTCCCATTTGCAGGTTGATATAAACCCCCAAACCAGCAGGGAATGATTCCCCAGCCTGTCACCACTTCTTGGGAGCAACCCCTTGAGCACACAACGGGGCTTTTTTCTGCCTGTGATTTCTGCTTTGATGACAGATTTCTTCATGTGGGGCTTGGATGAAGCCAAGGCTCGGGGCTGTCCAGGGAGCTCAGCAGGGCTGTGCCCTGCCACGCTTCCAGGTGGGAGCACATCCCCTTCATGGAGCCCTGGTCCTCGCTGGGAGCCCCAGCTTCATGTCTGGGCTTTGTTCTGGACATGAATAAAGTGCCAATACAAAATTAATCCAACGAGGCAAACTGTAAATGACACTGACAGGGGCTCCTCCCTGCGTCCTGGGATGCTTCCCTCTGCCAGCAGGAACACACGGCCCCCTGGACAAAGTCCCCTGGAATTGAATAAACCCACAGCAAACAGGCTGAGACTCATTTCAGAGCCAGTGAGAGGAGAACGCTCCTATTTCCATAGGGCTTTGTAATTAACACAGGGAATTTTGTTCCGGGATGTCATTGAGTGTAATGGGGAACGATGGCTGAGGCGGTTTAGGCTGATTCAGTTTGGAACTTCTGTGGGCGGTGTGTAATTCCCAGCTCTGCTGGGCTCTTCCCAAGACATGTGTTTTTGGGACACAGTTAATCTCTGTATCCAGGAGCTGATGGGCTCAGCCATGTCCTGCTCGTGTCCTAGGGCAAGCACACTGCGGGAGCACTGAGGGAGCTGGTGTTTCCCTCACTTCTAACCGGTCCTCTCACACAACCCTTCCCATTCCCTAAGGGTCCCTCGGGCTGTGTGCCTGCTGTTCCTCATCCCTGCTGAGAAGTGCCACCTCCTCCAGGCCTCGGGGTGGCAGTGGCTTGGTGGCCGTGGTGCCTGGGGGACACACGGGAGGGTCACGAGGGGGGTTCAGCTGGGCTGGGGTTTTACACCCTGTGCAGTCTCCATGAGACGCGGATAATGTAAAAACCCGCCCGGAAAGGCTCCAGCCTTGGCTTCTGTGCAGGACTTGGGGCACCGTAAATCAGCCTGGAGGAGTGACTGACCCCGCACACACACTGCCTAATTCGTTTCTTTCGCTTTGTTCCACGGATTTCTATGGAGAGAGTGGAGAAGTCAACGTTGAGTGCAGCTGGAAGGGCCGGGGATTGCCATGGGAACAGAGGAACAGGGCTGATGGCAGGCAGGGGACACTGCCACCGCCTGGGAGGTGCCCTCATCCCCACTGCCCCACTGCTGCTCTGGGGACATCGGGCTGGACCTTCATGTCCAGCCCCTGGAATGATAACAAGGAGCTGTGTCCCGCTGGAGTGAGTCCAGATCAGCCTCATCCCAACCCCTGGCTCTGGGGCTCCTCCAGGGCTCCCCAGGTCCGTGCCACCGAGGCAGGGTAGAGCTGTGTGTTTATTTATCCCAAAAGCCAGTGCCAAGAGGGTTATTTATGTATTTACTGAGGGTTTGCTTTTGCCTGTTTCATTTGTCATCATAACACAAGCTGGATCCTTCTCCACTTGCCTAAAGGAGGCTGGAGCCCCTCTTTCGTGGAGAGGGGCTGGGAGAGATCTGAGAGCCCCTTCCAGGGCCTAAAGGGGCTCCAGGAGAGCTGGAGAGGGACTGGGGACAAGGGATGGAGGGACAGGACACAGGGAATGGCTTCCCACTGCCAGAGGGCAGGGATAGATGGGATATTGGGAAGGAATTGTTCCCTGTGAGGAGGGTGAGGCCCTGGCACAGGGTGCCCAGAGCAGCTGTGGCTGCCCCTGGATCCCTGGAAGTGCCCAAGATTGGATGGGGCTTGGGGCACCCTGGGACAGTGGAAAGTGTCCCTGCCCATGGCAGGGGGTTGGAACAGGATCAGCTTTGAGGTCCTTCCCAAACCACTCCATTCCATGGTTCCATGATCTGTAGCAGTTTCCTGGGCAGAGTGGTGCTGGTGCACCCTGTGCTGAGTGTTGGTGTGTCCGTGTTCCTAAAGGAGCTGTGCAATTCCCATTTCTGGTGTTTTCTCAGTGTCCAGCCAAAGGAATTATGGTGCTGTTTGGCTGCTGCACTCTTCCAAGTGAGCAGCCTGGCATGAAAGAAGCCTTACACGGAGCAGGCATGGGAAGGGTGAGTACTTATGGCTTCTTTCAGGTGTGCTTGGGAAAAAAAATCCTCTGATAAACTACAGAGGCCAGAAGAGATCCCTCTGTAAGTGCTGCAGTTATCCTGGTCTTTATTTGGACAGTCAGTGAGCCACAAGGATTGGCTTCCCGGCCAAGGGCTGAGGGGCAGTGGAGCTTGGTACAACGTTGGAACAGATTCACTCAGCCCCTTCAAATATTTATGGTCTTGCAATCCATACGCATTTTGAGCGTATTTGTCATCCTCCTACTCTGCTCTTGCTTGTGGAGAGACTCTGGAGAGCATCTGCCCGGCCGTGGGGGTGGCTGCAGTGGCCAGGCGTCGTGGGGGGCAGGTTTATGGCTGGGATTTAGGAAGGATCCGTGTTCCTAGAGAAATCCTTAGTGTGAGGAGGGGCTCTGCACAGCACTCCAGGTGCTGGTGGCTCGTGCAGCCCAGGGATTGGGATGCAGGATACCTGTGGGTGCTGGCTGGGCGAGGAGGGGTTTGGCTGTGGGCGTCATCCCTTCCTTGCCCATGCAGCTGGAATTGTGGGAGGATGCACCAGAGGACCACTGGCAGTGCTGGACCTGGGGCCAGGTCAGCAGGGGTGTCTCACCTGCTCAGAAGGGACAGGAACTTATTTTCTAGCAAAAGAAAGTCAGTTGTAACAAACCAGTTGCCTTCCTGCCGGAGGGACAATTCCTGTCAATCTGCCACGTTTTACTCTGGTGGGATAAAAATAGAGCACGATTTCCAGGCAGCAGCCGCACATCCTGCGGTCGTAATGAGCTCTTAAGGTAATTACCTTTGGTGGGAAAGAGCTGGAGAGGGCGTGTGCGGCTGACACAGGGAGCGTTTGCAAGAAATGGGTCTGTGCTCCCCTGAAAGGGCAGGGGCTGAGGGAGACACAGGAAAGCCGGAGAGGGGTTTGGGACAAGGGCCTGGAGTGACAGGAGAAAGGGCAGTGGTTTCCCACTGCCAGAGGGCACGGTTAGGTGGGATATTGGGAAGGAATCCTTTCCTGTGAGGGTGGGGAGGCCCTTTGCCCTGTGCCAGGGCCTCGCTATTCTCACAGGGAAGAGTTTGTTGTCAAAGAATGTTTTAATCTGTTTAATTTCTTCAAAGCCTTATTTTAAAGTGCTGTTCCATAGCTGGGGGTTATCTTAACAGGAATTATGGGCTGGGCTGGGAAAGTGCCACGTGCCACCCACTGCCAAGCTGTGCCCTACCAGAGGCTGTCCGGGAAGCCACCACTGCCCTGGGCATCCTCCCCCTGCCCCAGCTCCTGCTGCTGGGGGGCTGCCAGGGCAGGTTGGACCCACCTTTTCCCCGCTGAGGCTTTGCCCTCTCCAGGTCAATAAATTATCTCTCGGAGCACTGTGTTGCCTCCCAGCTCTGTAAATCAATTTACCCTGTTGCAGAATATCCAGTGCTTGCATGAAATAGGTGAATTACATCTCCTGCTGTTCCATCTTCGTAACGAATTCGATACCATCTTAAGAATATAAACCACGAGAGCGCTTTTGTCTGACTCAATTTGCCTTTGTGCGGCAGAGGGGCTGATCTCCCGAGCAGCGCCTTTCCCGAGCCTCTGGTAATCCTGAGGCTTTTCTTTATCGCAGTCTCCGATGTGTTTCCCCAATTACAGCCAGATTTATGTCCCTGCAGCTGCCCTTCTCTGTGCTGAGGTGGGATGGGATCTCTCCAGCCCCGGGGCTCCGCAGCTGCCCTCGGTGTGCTCACACCGTGTCACACCGACAGGAGCTTGTCCAGCCCCGACTCCTGCGGTGTGCAGGCAGCATTCCCTCATCCTGCTGGGCCTTTTCCAAGCCTGGCTTCAGCAGTGAGGTGCTCCTATAAACCCACCCGACTCCTGCCCCCATCAGCGGCCGTGGCTGCGAGGTTTCCATCGGACATCAGGGAATTTGCACCAGAGGAGGAGATGTCACCTGTCCTGCGTGGCACTGCACACGCCGCTCCTTTGGGCTCGTGCCAGAGCTGGGATTTCCTGTCCTGGAATGTCAGCACTGGGCAGGATTCTGCAGAACCTTCCTTAATATAAAATTCCATATCAGGGATCAGCGTTAACAGCCCCGATGTTCCTTGGGACGGGGCTGCCAGGGAGGATGGAGTCAGGAGGGAGGATGGAGAATGGTTCTGGATCAGCAGCTCCAAGGACAAAGCCTCAGCTTTGCCATCCCTGTGGAGCAGCTGGACCCTGGCCCTGCCCTCAGCACCCACTGCAGCAGGTCTGGTGTGATGGGAGCTGTGGGATGGACAGACTGACACCCTGAGGAGCAGGGCCACGGAATGGGAGCACTGGGATGGACAGACTGACACCCTGAGGAGCAGGGCCATGGTGACAGGCAGAGTTTGGTGCAGTCCTGTGGCAGGGCCAGGCAGGGTCCCCCCAGCCCCTCAGTGGGAGGACAAGGTGCTGTCCTGAGGCTGCTGCAGGCACCGAGCAGGGTGTAAATCTCTGGCTGGGAGCCAAGCAGTGCCTTCATGCAATTCAAGCCACTCCTGTGCAATGTAAACATCATCACTGCAATAAAGCCGAAGGTCTGGAGCTGGCAGATAACTGCAGCAGGGTGCCAGCAGGAGCAGAGCCTGCACTGAAGGATGCTCGTGGTCCTCACTCCTCGGGGGACCTGGTGGTGCCTGTGCATGTTCCAGAGTGTGGGGTCACAGGCCAGGACATCAAATTTTTATCTTTTAATTGGTTAATGCCATGTTCCATCACCCTGGCTGGTGTGGGATTTTCACTGTAATTAATACTAATGAACATGTCTGTTGGAGAGAGCACTGGAAAGCATTTCATACAGTGCTGTTTTCTCCCTGAATCATCATTTTGGTTTACACCAGACAGCAAAAACACAGCCTGCCCACAGCTGTGGTGTGCAATGGCACTGAGCCAGGGGTGCTGGTGACACCCCAGAGCTCGGTGTCCCTGTGTGGGGCTGGGTTTGGGGGAGCTGTTGGGGAATGGTCTCCCTGGAGGAGCATCTCTTATCGGTGGGGCAGAGCTGAGCCCCCATCACCCAGCCCGCCCTGGCAGGAGCAGGAGCAGGAGCAGGAGCAGGAGCAGGAGCAGGAGCAGGAGCAGGAGCAGGAGCAGGAGCAGGAGCAGGAGCAGGAGCAGGATCTCACTCAGGCTGGCAGTGCTGGATGAGAGCCCTGCACTGCCCAGAGCAGGAAATGACAACCAGGGGCTGCCCCAAAGGTGATTGCTCTTTTCCTTCCCACCTTATCTGAAGTGCCTTTCTGCTGCCTTGTCTGACACTGAGCCCCAGGCATTTTGCTGGAGTACTTGGTGCACTGAGCATTGCTGGGATCAGGGAGGTCCCAGGGGGCTGTGGGTGCTGTGCCCCGAAGCTGAACTGGCCCCCAGACACTGCTGTGCCACAGGTGCTCCCCAGGAATGCTGATCCTCGAGATTCCCTGTGCTCCCAGCAGTCTGTGCCAGCCCCCTCTGTGTGGGCCTGGGGGTGATGCTCTGATCCTGGGAATGGTGCTCTGATCTTTGGGGTGATGCAGCTCTCCTCGAGGTGATGCTCCTCTCCTTGGGGAGATGCTCCAGTCCTCAGGGCTCTGCTCCTCTGCTGTGCTCCTGCACCAGGCACAGTCTCAGGGCTGCCAGGCAGGCGACTGCTCTTTCCTCGGTGGATGCCCCCATCCTCCACCCCTTTTGCTGGCATTTGTGTCTCCATGTGCACCAAGGGATGCTGCCAAGGATGTGGCCTGTCCATGACTGAGCAGTGGTGCCCCTGGGCTCTGCCTTGGCACTCTGTTAAGACCTGGGAGTGTTTCTGAAGGTGGCTGAGGAATGTGAGGCTTGAATTCAATCTCTGAGAAAATAGAGGGATAGAGGCCCAGAGCCTCTATTTCCAGTGCTAAACTGCAGGAACTCAGAGATGGACAGGGAGCAGTGGAGATAGGAGCTGTTTGGGAGTGTTTCTGTATCAGGCCTGTTACAGCCGCTTGCTCCCAGGGAAAGATGCAGCCGGATGGGAGGGAGGATCCCAATTCTTCCAGCTGCCAGGCAGAGCTATTTTCCCTCTCCATCTCCTCTGCATATTCCAGACACGGGATCCGCACTGACCCTGCGCCACCTGAGTTCCTCAGCGGCTCAGAGTGACAGGGCCACCCTCCCCTGCCATTTATCCATCAATTTGTGCCAGGCAGGAGCCTAATGGAGCGAGTAACGCCCGGGCTGGGGCTCTGCAGGGCCACGGCACAGCGCCGTGCCTGGGGAGAGCTCGGCACTCTGGGGCATTCCCGTCACCTCTGCAGGAGCGATGGAGGGATGCATGCACGGATGGATGGATGTCCCCAGTCCTGCCAGGGGCCTGTTCCCCAGGGATCTCTGGTGCCCCGTGCAGGGCAGGGGTTGCTGCACCCCTCTGCTGCTGCAGAGAACAAGCAGAGATGGTTTTAAACTGAAGGAGTGTCAGTGTACAGTAGATGCAATAAGAGGGTTTTTATGATGAGGGTGGGGAGGCCCTGGCACAGGGTGCCCAGAGCAGCTGTGGCTGCCCCATCCCAGGAAGTGCCCAAGGCCAGGTTGGATGGAGCTTGGAGCAACCTGGGATAGTGGAAGGTATCTCCTTTTTTGGCCCCAGGGACTGCAGCATCAATCCCTGGCATCAATCCCAGGAGATGCTCCCCCTGCTTCCCCCAGGAAGGGGGTCAGACCCAGGAGCTCTCTGGGTCAGAGCAGTTCTTCGATGGGATCTTGGCTCAGCAGTGGTGCCCCAGAGCTCCAGTGGCCTCTCTTCCCTTAGGAGATGTTGAGTGATCCAGCATCTGCTTCCAGACATGAGGGAAGCCCAGCTCTTGGCAAACCATGGGAAACCTACTCTGGCTAAGCACTAACCCCAGAGGAGCAACTCCTTCTGTAACTTGGCTTACTTTGTGCTGTGCAACCTCAGCTCTTGCGCTGGAGAAGTGAAATCTCCACCCAGTACCCCCGTCTGCAGCCAAGTGAAATGTGATTGCGTCAGCTGATCGGGGACTGACACAATTTGGGAAGTCCTTGAGGGTTTTTAAAGGTCAGGGATGTGTGATACGTAACCGGCCCCGCCCGAGCCCCGCGGGCGGAGCCGCCTGTGCCGAGGCAGCCTGGTCAGTGCTCTGCCTTTCCTGCTTCTCCAGGAAAAGCAACAGCTGGGAATGGATCTGCCTTCAAGGTGTGGCTGAGGGGCAGAATCTACTTTTCAGAAGGTCATGTAGTGATAGGGCAAGGGGGATACAGGGGATGGGAACTGATGGTGCCTCTCTGCCCTGCCTCCCTCCCCAAAGCAGCACCATAAGGCATCATCACTGCAGGGGTGGAAACTGCCCACAAATCTGGGACCTCAACATCGGAAGGACATGGAGCTGTTATAGCGAGTCCAGAGGAGGCCACGGAGATGCTCCAAGGGCTGGAGCACCTCTGCTCTGGAGCCAGGCTGGGAGAGCTGGGAATGTTCACCTGGAGAAGAGACAGCTCCAGGGAGATCTTAGAGCCCCTTCCATTGCCTAAAGGGGAGCTTTGAGCTATTTAAGTCTAAATCCTGCAGAGTTGCAGTGGGTAGGAAGAGCATCCATGCTGCAGTGCATCTCCTTCAGAGGATCACACAGAGCAGCCCGTGGTTGCAGTTTTTTCCTGCTTTGTCAGCGGTAGTGTCTCCTTGTGCAGAACTGCAGCTCCCAGGAATTTTCTGACCCTGGAGTTTAATAAAACCCCCACCAAATCCAGTGGTTTTGTGGTGTGCACCAGAGCTGAGGAACAGGGGCCCATGGGCCTGGTGTGGCCCTTGGGTCCAGGTCTGGGGCCGAAGGAGGGAAGGTGCCACCTGCAGCAGCATCTCCATCTGGACCAGGCTGCACACGGGATGAGCTCCTCCAGGCACTGGTGGGGTCCTAAAGGGATGGACACTGAGGAGGAGCTGGGAGCTGGGGGAAACAAAGGCTCTTTTTCCAAGCACTGCCACAGGACTGGGATGGCCCATGGTGTGCGAGCAGATCTATCACCCTTCTGAGGTGAGGGATGAGGAACCTTCTTACCTTACCTGTCCCATCTGTGTGTGCACGTAAATCACACTGCCCTGAGCCCCTTCATGCTTCTGGTAGCACAAATAATACATCAGAGAGAGAAAATGTAATCAGAATGTTTATTTGGGATTAAAATAATCAGAGAATCGTGAAATGGTTTGAGTTGGGAGGGTCCTTAAAGCTCACCCCGTTCCACCCCTGCTATGGGCAGGAACACCTTCCACTATCCCAGGTTGCTCCAAGCCCTGTCCAGCCTGGCCTTGGACACTTCCAGGGATGGCAGTGGGCAGCCACAAACTGCTGCAACAAATCAGTGTGCACGCAAATTAGTACAACTCTCACTGATTTCTCCAAGCCCACAAGTGTCCCATAGGTTTAATTCCATTTGTCTTCCCGCAGGTCTCCCGAACCATCCCTTTCCTTTAGCAGGGATGCGCTAATCCCATGTGAAACCCGCTCTGATGTGAGTAAGTGGAACAGACAGGCAGAACCTTTTCTACATTAAACTCGAGGCGCGGAGTCTTGTGCACACACGGAGTGTTATCACAGACATGATATCCCAGCCCTACACGCTCCCGGGATCCTCGGGAGCTCCGCGGCTCCGTCGCTGCCTGGCAGTGAGGAGGATGATCTGCTGTGAGAGGCAAAGGGAGAGCTTCCCCCACTCTGCTTTGGTGTGGCCACGGGGAAAAAACCACAGCCTTTTGTCTAATTTGGGTGTCTGATCTGCCCTGAGCTCTCTGGTGTAATGCAGCTCATCCAGGTGGAATTTTTAAGGTGGAATTTTGAACAGCTCCTGTTAAGCCCGGGAGCTGACCTGTGGCAGTACTGGGACACCTGGGGAGGTCCCGAGGGGCTGCAGCTTGGGTGGGGCTTGGGTCACCCTGGTCTACTGGAAAGTGGACCCATGGTGGGTGTGTTGAGGTGGGGGTGGTCAGGACCCCTGTGCAGAGTCCTCAGCACTGCTGAGCCCCAGGGAAAGCGCATGGGAGATGGGAGCAGGGATCCTTCCTGGCTCAAGGCCCACCTGGAGAGCTGATCCCATATATTCATGTAGTTCAATGTGCTCCACTCTCCTTCCAGGAGATAAGCACAAGTGAAAGAAAACATTTCATTTGGAATTCTAGGTGTTGTTTTCTCACCTGCAGAATTCCCAGGGAAGAAAATCCCAGCAAGTTCAGGCAGAGGACTTCTGCCCTGGCCGTTAGAGCTTCCAGCTCAACTTCCCTCGGGCTTCCAGCTCAGAGTCCTTTGGCCCGTTCAGCATCCTGAGCAGCAGATCTGGGGCCACCATCCGGGACACACCATCCCAGCTTTCCCAGCAAACCTTTAGAGGCAGATTTTGGGAACAAAGCCTTGATGGATGCCCACAACAGCAGCAAACCCAAGATCTCTCAGCTCTGGTGTTTTCTGTAACCCCAGTGGGTCTGGGGTGGAGTGGAGTGGAGTGGCTGCAGGTCCCAGTGATGCCTGTTCCTGCAGGCTCAGTGGAATAGTCAAGGTTTAAGAACTCTGGGCATTTTCAGGAGCCCCTGAAGGATAAAAGGCTGTCAGCTTGGATAAATATTAGAGCAGCAAAGAGAGGAAGAAGAAACCAGAGTGAACAGGAAGAGCAAGAGAGATGAGGAGATTGCTGCAATTTGTGGGCCCTTGGGACAGTGCCTGAGAGCTGTGTTCACATCCCACCAAGCCCAACAAACACTCCTCCCGTCTCTCTGGCATCCCAGCACGGTGAAACGTTGCACTGACGCATGGTCCGGCAGGTTGGGGCGGTTCTGCCTCCCACTGCCCACTGCCACGGGGCCACTGGTACCACCACTGCCACTGGGGAGGTGCTGGGCTGCTCTGGGAGGCGCTGGTAGAGCGATTTTCCCAGGATGCTTCCAGCAGCTGAGCGGGGTAGGGTCCCCCCTTGCCCCCAGCAGTGCTACAGTAACCTGTGCTCCAGCCAGGGAGCACAAACCTGCTGGAAGGCTGGGCATCGTCCCGTGCTCCTGGCAGGGGCAGGGGGGTTCCCTGACGGTGACAACAGGGTCCCCTGGCACGGGGTGTCACTGCCCCAGATGTGTTTGGAGCTCTCACCTGGGGTCCAGCAGCTCTGCTGGAGCAGGGAACGCTCCTTCTCTGGCTTCCTTCGGAGGGACAGCATGAAATGAGGAGTTAACACAGCAATAACCTTCTCCATCACCAGCAGCAGCTTGTATCATTAAGCCTGAAATAATTTTAATTGGATCCAGGATTCACAAGAGATTTTTTTGTGCCATGGTGGAGCTGGACCAGTTTCTCCACTACCACCAGCTATCAGAGCAGGGGAGAAGGGAGAGGCTCTGCTTGGCTTCAGGTGCCTCTGGATCATGAGGTGTTGGGTCTATCTCAGCACCAAACTGGGTTTAAAGACAGAGAGATAAATATTTTCTTTGCCTTGGAGTGGATAAACATCCTTTGGAAAGCTCTAAGTTGTTGATTTAAGTCCATGACAGGAATTCTCCAGTTTATTGCAGTGACAGGCTCCTAACACCTGCTCCCATGGGCCAAAGGTGGGAATCTTGGGAGGATGAACCCCCAGCTCTGTGGGGGTGGTTTGGGGGTAAGAATCCAGTTAATCATTCTGTGTGTCCCAATTAAAAATGAGGCATTTGTCTGTGCAAATGGAGGGGGGATCTGTGGCCCTCACCCACGCAGGCTTTCCAGGGAATGCGTCTTCACAGCACATGGACTCCTTCAAACGAGCCAGGAATTAATCAAACTGAGGTGATTCAGTGCAGTGACTGCACAGAGAGGCGAGGTAAAACATAAACATTAAAAATTCAATTTAAATAGAGCGTCCTGGTAGCATTTGCAGCTGGGTGCGTGGCAGCTCCCAATCCCATGACCCCTGGCTAAGGAGAGCCAGGAGGATGCTGCAGTATCAGTGGGGTTTCAACAGGACAGGGAATTCCTCTGGCCACAGCCTGATGGGGCTGGGGATGGTTTGCTTCCAGCACAGGAGTAACCAGGGGCTGTTTTAAAATGTAGACAGAAAAGTCCCAGAGGGCATCAGAGATTTAACTGTGTTTGAGGAGGATTCAGGTGTACAAACAGCACTTGGTATTTGCTCCATGGTCCTACTTCTTGTTGCGATCAGATGGTGGTTACAGAATCCTGGAATCACAGAATCCTGCAGTGGTTTGGGCTGGAAGGGACCTTAAGGCCCATCTCGTTCCAGCCCCTGCCATGGGCAGGGACACCTTCCACTATCCCAGGGTGCTCCTTGGACACTTCCAGGGATCCAGGAGCAGCCACAGCTTCTCTGGGCAACCTGTGCCAGGGCCTCACCACTCTGACAGGGAAGGATTCATGTTGTGACATAGGAGAGGTATGGCCAAGCCCTGGAAGGTTAAAACCCGAGGTGCTCTGGACCATGTGAGGTTTTGAGCAGTGCAGGGTGGGAGCAAGGAGCAATTTCAGGAGCGGGACAAGGCAGGGGGATTGTGTGAAGCAGGGGCTGGAGGGGAGCTCAGGAAGGGCAGGAAGGGTGGGCTGGCAAGGAGAGCAGGCTGGAGCTGCTGGCAGAGGAGCTGGGAATGCAGTCCCAGGCTGTGCGTGGTGCCAGCACCAGCCCAGCCCTGCCCTTGGCCCCCGGCCCTCTCCGTGGGCGTCTGGCGAGCGGCTTTCGAGGAATCGCCGCCACACCTGTGGTGCCACCTGCCCGTCCTGCCCACGCCGAGGGACAAGGGATGTGGGGAACAAGGGGCAAATGCACGGTGGGTAACTGGTGCCATTCGTCCCCACGAGCCCCAGTGCCCAGGCACCGCACCCACCGCTCGCCAGGCTGGGCACGGGCCAGGCCATGCCAGGGCGGCAGCGCTGGCACGGCGCAGGCTGAGCCGGGCTCTGGCCGTGGTGCTCCATCCTCCATCCTGCTCGGGCACTCGGGGAGCTCGGATCCCCCGGCACTGAGACCAAGGACGGTGTGCAGGCGGTTGTGCAGCTGGAGAGCTGCTGCTGACGTCGTTGTCCTCCTCCCTGACAGACGCCGGCGATGCCATCGGGTCACCCGCGATTTCAATGTTTAACGAGGCGCTTCAATATTTAATCGCACGTCGCTGAGGAGGTGTGCACCTCGGAGACCCGGCAGCGCTGGGGCGGTGGCTCAGGGATGCAGAGGTTATTCTGCTCCAGGAGTGTTCCCCGGGGGGGGCACAGCTCCGTGGGCTCGCAGCACTCCCCCAGCCCGGAGTCCTGGCAGAGCTCGCCTGTGGGAGCCGAGGCTGCTCCTCCGTGGGAGCACGGACAGGCGTCCCACGCCTCTGCCGTGGAGCCCCTCGGGAGGAGCCAGATCATCCTTCCTGCTGCAGGAGTGAGGATCCTGGCGCTGCTGGCCATTTTCCCGGCCAATTTCTCCCCATATAAGCCGGACCCCTTGGCACAGGCACCGCTCCGGCGCGGTTGGGGCCGGCGTTTGTTGTGGGAGCTGTGGCCACAGCTGGGCTGGCAGCTGATCCCAAAAACAGGACAAAAACAGCGACCGCAGTCCAGAAAGTTGCAGCTGGCCTGGAGCGGGGAATGCTGGAGAGAGGAGCTGCTCCCTGCTCGCGTCCAGCTGCAGAGAGCTCACGGCTCATTAGCGCAGCTCCGAGCCGAGCCGAGCCGAGCCGAGCCGCGGGGCGGGCGCGGCGGCACCCCGGGACAGCGGCACAGAACAGCACCCGGGGCACAGCGGGAAGGGGGGACGCTGCAGAACTCGGGGAAGAGAGCCAAAAGGGGCTTTGCAAAGCGGGGCAGCAAAGGGAAATAATATGGGGAAGGCAAACTGGGGGTCTGGGTTTGTTTCTGGAATGGGGAGGGGGAGAAGAAAAGGCCTGGGAGTGCAGGGTCTCATTCGTGGGGATGAAGGTGGTGAGTGTGTGGAGAAGAAGAAGGAAGCATTCCCTGCGTTTGCATCCTGGATCACTTCCCAGTGCCCCCGGGATGCTGGATGTGAGCAGACTCTGGCTCAGCCTGCCAAGCAGCAGTGCCAGCCTCCAGGCCAGGCCGGGCTGCTGCGAACCCAAATCAGACCAGGAAGCCTCTTCAGCTGCTTTATTTTTCTAGGATTAGAAATCACAAGTTATTATGAAATACCAACACTTTCAAAAAAAATTCCCAAGGCTGGGCTCCTCCATTGCCAATTCCATCGGTGCCAGTGCTCCCGGCTGGCAGCTCCGGCAGAGCTGTTATCTCCAGGAGAAATCATTACACAATCCTCATTCTCATGCTGCAAACGGCTTCCTTATGGAACCCGGACTTCAAAGCAGACCCAGAAACAACCAAGTTTCTGTTCAGAATCCAAGATGTTCAGGGAGGATCAGGATTTAGGCTTCGCAAACTGTTCCAGAGAGCAGGTTGGGCTCGATCCCGAGGACAGAAAGTGGCTCCCATGTTTGTGAGGGGAGAGAAAGGTGAAAATCCTTTCCTGACCCAGTAGGTGCAGGGAATTAACTGGGAGTGGATGTGAATCATGTGTGGAATAAGTGAACAAGCAGTCTCCATTCTGCTGCCTGGACAGTGGGAGGGAACTGGTCCGGCAGAGCAGGATGCTAGAGTGGGACACTGGAGTGAAACGCTGGAGAAGGATGCTGGGGTGGAATGCTGGAGTGGGATGCTGGAGCAGGATGCTGGGGTGGGAAGAGTGCTCCCTGCATGTCTAGTGCCAGGGCATTCTTCCCTCCAACTGACCTGAGGGTTCTCCCAGGGCCATTGACTTCCATGGTTCAGCTCTGGGAGGCTGCGGGGTGCGGCCGTGCCGGTGCCGGTGCCAGTGCCAGGGGGAGGCTTTGCCAGGCTGTCCCCGAGCTGCCCCGCTGTGCTCGGGATGTGTCTCCGTGCCCCGGGGCACTGGGGACGAGGCGGATGCCCAGCGCTCACCCTGCATCATCCTGCTTTAATGAACTGCTTTCCCAGTCCATGGGCAGACTAATTTGGCTCCTGTCTCCCGGGGAATGAAGCCGTGGCTCGTGACCCCGCTGGCTCTTGAGCTGCTGGGAAGTGGCTGTGGCTCGGCCGAGGTAACCGCGTTATCCCTGCGGTGCCCATTAGTCCTGATTGCAAGGAATGGCTCTGTAGCTTCCCATTAGAGCTAATGGGCATCAGCGGAGCCGCCTGCCCAGCACAGGGGAGCTGTGCCATTCCGTGCCGTGCCATGGGAGCGGCGTGGCGAGCAAGAGCAGGAGTAGGAGCGGGAATAGCACTGCGGGGATGTGCCACGGGCGGGCAGGGGCTGATCCCCGCTGAGGGGGGGATGAAGGGGGACACAGCTTCCCTGAGATGCAGGTCCCAAAGCTCCTGGAGAGTGGGGCTGCACCAGACACTGCAGAAATGGATCGGAGCCGTCAGATCCCCACAACGAGATCCGGGGCTAAGGCACAACAATTCTAGAATTTTCAAAGCAGCTTCTAACTTTGGGGGATCCATGAATGAAGAGCTAAACCCACAGATCCTGCCAGGTCTGTAATCTTCACAACAGCATCAGCACCTCAGCTGCTGGATTAACCTTTGTTTCCTGGTTTTCCCTGAGCAGCCAGTTCGCTTCCTGGCAGCAGGCAGAGATGCAGCGCAAGCACAAAATACAACTACCTGCTCTCTTTTCCTCCAAAATTCAGCATTTTTTATGAAGCAGGAGCCCAATCAAGGTCAGCCTTGACTGGTTTTAGCAAAACAGTTTCGTTCAGATTTGGATGAGGCCAAGACTTTTGGAATAACACGGTGGACCCAACATAAGTATTAAAAATTTGATTTTTGATTTCACCCCTGACAGAGGGTGAGCTTAGATGGGATATTGGGTAGAAATTGTTCCTTGTGAGAGTGGGGAGGCCCTGGCACAGGTTTCTCAGAGTAGCTGTGGCTGCCCCATCCCTGGAAGTGTCCAAAGCCAGGTTGGAACACCCTGGCATAGTGGAAGGTGTCCCTGCCATGGCAGGGGCTGGAATGAGATGGGCTCTAAGGTCCCTTCCAACCCAAACCGTTTCAGGATTCTGTGATTACTAAATCTTCATAATTTCTTCTCTTCCTCGATGGAGCTGCTGAAGAGAACAGAGGATGAGGGAGGGAGCTCAGCCTGACTGTCACTGTTGGCAGGAGCAGCCGATGCCCCAGCGGGGGCAGCTCTCGATGCCGATGCCGCCGGCTCTGCTGACCCGGGCACGGCTGCCAGGGCGAGCGGCCAGCGGACAATGCCCGCGGTGTGCACACCACAAAGGGGCTCTTCTTCCCCCACAGCATTCCTGGCCACTTGCTTCAGCTCCTCTTCCCCCGGAGAATGGCAGGAAAACCTTCCTTTGAGCTGGAATTCCCCTCGGTTGCTCTCGTTGTCTCGAGGCTGGGGCTGCGCTGTCTCAGCTGAGCTCAGACCTGGGGGCTTCAAAGCCTTAAAAACCCTCACCGGGTGCCAAGGAGCAGCTGGTGACTTTCCACACATCTCCTGGGTGCCCAGATCATGCCATTCCATGTGTAATGATAGTAATTAACAAAATCACCTTTTCATCTTTAAGCCCATCGCCGCTATCCTGCTGAGCGCTCCGTGCCCCTCGCTGGATCACCCTGCCCCCAGCACAGGGAGCTGGGCTGGTGTCCCACAGCTGCTGTTCCTGCTTGGTCATTCCACTCAGGAGCTCGGCTACTGCAGCCTTTGACGGTCTCCATCTTTATAGCTTATTTCATGTTTTGAAAGATTTATTTGAATAAATTGCCAGATGAAATACTGCTTTCAACTCACTGACCTGCTGGGCTGTTGTAGCCTTCCAGCAGTGCCATCAGGGAAAATTCCAGCCTCAGAAGTTCTCCTGGTATAAACGAATTGCCTCGGAGGTGTTTTGATGCAGACCTGCATTAAGCAGAAAGGGGGTTTAATAACAGTGGTTGTTGGTTAAAGAAGAAAAGAAAACTTCTGTGTGTGTTTGAAGGGCCGGGTTGTTTGCCGTGGCTGATGTGGGCTGTTCAGGGAGTGGGAAGCTGGGAATGCTGAGGAGGGATAACACTCATGGCAGATGCTGAATGGAAACCAGGGCTGCTGCTTGGTTGCTGTGCCTGGGAGAGTCACACTGGAATGTGGTGATTGCTGGGATCGGGAGCTGCTCAGAACACAATGAAATTTGACAGGACAAGAGGACACAGCCTGAAGCTGTGCCAGGGGAGATTCTGGTTGGGCATCAGAAGGAATTTCTTCCTGGAGAGGAAGGCTCTGCCCTGGCAGAGGTGGTAAACCCCAGGATTTGGAAGCAGCCGGGCTGCACAGAGGGAAAGTGGCTGCAGAGCTGGGCTTGGCAGCCCCTGCTTCCTGCGGGTTTGGTTTGCTGATCCCTCATCCTCAGGGCTGCTGGGATTTAAAGTGACAGCACAGAGTGACCACAGCTCCAGCTCAGCCAGGATTGGGTGGGAGGGAGTGAAATGGGGTGAAAGCATCCCCAGCTCAGCAGCAGCACAGTCCTGAGCTGAGCTGGGTGTGCCTTCACCCCATTTCCCTCTCCTCCCACCCGAGCCCCTGCACTGGGAAGGTGCTGTGAGTGACAGATCTGCAGGGAAAATGGACAACCCCATCCAGGAGCCAGCTTCCCTTCTCCAAACATGGATGGGCACGTTCAGTGCTTCAGGGTGACATTCGTACTCCTGCTCAAAGACTAAAGAGATGATGGTCTGGTGATGTTCATCCAGCAAAATGAGTTCTGGAAACAGCACGGCACCATAATAAATGCCATCCAATGGCACTGTGAGTGTTGCTTCTGTGCTCAGATGTTTGGAGCTTCCAAAGTGCTGCTGAATCCCTGCCTTTGCCTGTGTGGGATTGTCCTGGGCTCCCAGGACATGGTCACGTTGGAGGTCCCTGGTTTCATGGCAGATTTCAGTGGCTTTAATAGCACTGGGATGCTGAAGGGACGGGGGATTGGATTCACTGGAGCCAGACCAGCCAAGGTTTCCTTCTATACAGGAAATAATTTAACAGCACAGTAATAATATCAATGTATTTAATAGAATCATAGAATCATTTCTGTGGGAAAAGACCTCCAAGACCATTGAGTCCAACCATCTGTAAGTAGGAAAGTAATTCCAGGCTTTACTCACGTGGATATGGTGTTATCCTTGAGGGGCACCGGGTAGGTTTGTGTGCACTCATAGACGTGCCCTGTCATTCATCATCGTCATCATCATCATCGTCCACCTCAGCTGATCCTCACCCAAGCTGCTGGAATGTGCAGCTCCAGGGCATCAGGCAGTGCCAGGACAAGGCACAACGGGATGGGGGCGACCATCATGTGTCCCACCCATGGCAGGGTGAGGAGCATCCCTGCAGCCACGGTGAGAGCTCCGGGGGCCTCTGGAACAAGTGGCACAAACTGGGGCAGAATGTGTGGTTTGTCAGTGCCCTGTTATTAATAGTTAATCAGCCTGCTCTGTATTTCAAAGCGTGTGGGCATGGGAGGGAATTGCCAGCGAAGCAAACCACTTAACTCGGAGTCGCGTTTCTGGCGCGGAGCCTCCGAGGAAACGCTCTCCAGGTTTTCCTGGAGAGCTCATTACAGAGACAATAAAGGCCCAGGATAAATAGGATGCAACTGTTATTAACACGCAGTCCCTAGAAACTGGGCTAAAAAATCCTCGGCACTTGGACAATAAAATTGTGTCCTTGATCCGTGTGGTAGCGTGTTCCTCCCGTTGCCATGGTGACGGCATCCTCCAGCGATGCTCCCAGCTGCTCCTCACATTAACGCTCCCTCAGATCCCGGGGCTGGGGTATTTGCATTTGAAACCATCAGCAATGCCTTCCCCAGCTGCCATATTCCATCCATTTCACAAAGTATCCCCATTTATTCCTGCCTCCTTTCCCACACATTGTGATTACTGGGAGCAGAACACACCTCCCCAGGGCAAACCCATGCTGGCACGTGCCACCGTCCTGCTGGGCATGGAGAGCTGGCTCCAGAGGGGAGATTTACTGCAAATTGGTTCTTTTGGCTTTGTTTAAAAATCCGTGTCTGTGGAAATCGGTGGTGGAGAGGGCTGGGTACCAGAGGCCACCTCCTCACCTTTTCACCTCTTCCCCTCTTCAGCTCTTTGCACAGAAGCCACTTATGCCACCAGCTGTGGCGGGGGGTCATGGAATCCTGGAATGGTTTGGGTGGGAAGGGATCTTAAAGTCCATCCAGTTCCACCCCCTGCCATGGGCAAGGACACCTTCCACTATCCCGGGTTGCTCCAAACCCCATCCAACCTGGCCTTGGACACGCCCCGGGATGGGGCAGTGGGTCACAGTGGAAGCTCATTCGGTCATGGTGCAGATCAGGATATTGATCCCAGGGCTGAGCTGCAGGGAGGTATCCGACCCCGGGACCTGTGCCGTGCCAGGGACCATCCCGGTGGTGTCTGGGCTCCTGGACCCCACGCTGCTGCTCCGGGTGCTGTGGGAGCTGGCAGCACTGTGGGGGCATCCGGGGCCGTGGCTGGAGCCCACGCTGGAGCAGAGCGCCTCTCGACAGCACCGCGAGCTGGGGGATCCACCCCCGGGGCAGTTTATTCCGCTACTTAATCGTTCTTATTTTTAAAAACGGCATCTTGTTTCTAATCCAAGTGCGTCTTCTCCGGCCCCCGGAGGCTGGGTCTGTGCTGCCTCTCTTCACTTGATTGAAGAGCCCTTTAGTAGCTGATATTTTCCCTCTGTGAAGGCATTCAGGGATGATGGTCGTGTCACCTCTCACTCTGCTCTCTGATGGATGAGAGGCTGTGCTCCTCGCACTCCCTGCCAGGCAGCTGCTTCCAGACCATTCCCGTCTCTTTGTGCCACATCCCCAGGATTTTCACCTCCCTCGCTCCGATGCAGGTACCGGGGCCAGGCTGAGCCTTCCAGCACCCATCCTGGAGGGCTGTGCAGGGCAAACACCTCTGCCCAGAGCCAGCCCTGGACCCTGGGCTGATCCCCCCGCGTCGGCAGCAGGGGAGGGGGGATTCTGCCCCTCTGCCCCGCTCGGGTGAGACCCCACCTGCAGAGCTGCCTCCAGCCCTGGGCCAAACCTCAGCGGGACATGGAGCTGCTGGAGCGAGTCCAGAGGAGGCCACGGAGATCTCTGAGGATTGGATGTCTCTGTACATCCCATGGGCAGGGCTTTGACTGGAGGGTCCTTCTGGTGGGTCTTCTTCCAGTTACCAATTTTGACAGCATCTGCCTATGACTCTGCTGCCATTTGCCATTAATGCCCATTTGTAGGAATTCCTGACTGTCTGAGTCCTTTGGTGCCTGAGGGAGCTGCCCTGGAGCCTGCCTTGAGCCTTGGAATCAATTCACTTTATTACCTGAATGCCTGAATGACAGAGCTCAGTGTAAAGCAAAATCTTGCGGTATTATTTCTTCTGCATTGGAGAACAGAGAGAAGCTCACAGAACCAGCTCCTTCAGCACAGCACACCAAAGATTCACTTTCAAACCATGAAGAAAAAATAATAGATGGGGTAAATTGAATAAATAAGAAGTGAAAAGGGCGGGAGCATTGTTGCTGCGGGTGTTTTCACAGCAGAAAGGACCTTAAAGCCCATCTCATTCCACCCCCTACCATGGGCAGGGACACCTTCTGCTAGACCAGGTGGCTCCAAGCCCCGTCCAGCCTGGTCTTGAACACTTCCCTGGTGCAGGGAAGGAGATGTCCTGGGCACTGGGATACTCCTGCAGTCAGGAAGCTGATTTCAGAGCTGGGAGCAGCACGGACGGGCTCTGCTGGATCCAGCTGTGGCCCAGTGGTGCATCCCCATGTGCCTGTGCAGGATTTCTCAGCTCCTCGCTCATCCAATGGTCTTCTGCTCGGGAAATCAGTGAAGGTGAAAATTTAAATGCAGACACAAAGAGAGGCTTTGGAGTGAACAAATTGGAAACCCAAGTCAGTGGAAGAAGGAGAAGAGGCCGTGACATAAAAGACACTGTGTGGTCAGAAACCACTCAGCCAAAAATGAGCTCATTGAGGTTTTTTGCCCCAGGACAATTAATGGATGGTTAATTCCTCTATTTTTGAGGGAAACCACCACCCTCTGCAGACCTCAGGTGACCACCAGAAAGGAGGGGGCCAGAGATTTCTGGGCAAACTCTGCCTCCCACACCCCCTGGCCCTGGCAGCTGTTTGTGCTCCCCCGGGCGGGGGCAGGGGCAGATTGCCATTCCCTGGGAGCGGGCTGGGGTCCTGCCCGGACACTGCTGTGACAGCAGCAATGTGACACTTGTGTGCGTGATGTCACACTCATGCTGGAGCACTCGTGCCTGTCCACCCCGATCTTCGTACACCGAATCTGGGGCAGCCGCGGTGCCCACAGCGCTGCATTTCCATATTGTCATGTGCACTTCATGGCTTTATTCAGCCTGGGCCCTGTGCCCAGCAGAGGCTCCAGCTCCACAAGCTCTCCCTGTTGTTGGTTGTTCACGGGCAGGCACAGCCCCTGGCTGTGGGCAGGACAGGTTCAGGGAACAACAGGATTGAGCCTGACAGTGACTTTGGACAAGGGATGGAGTGACAGGACCAGGGGCAGTGGCTTCAAACTGAACAAGGACAGGGTTAGATGGGATATTCCAGAGAAATTGTTCCCTGTGAGGTGAGGCCCTGGCACAGGATGTCCAGAGAAGCTGTGGCTGCTCCGGGATCCCTGAAGGTGTCCAAGGCCAGGCTGGACGGGGCTTGGAGCACCCTGGGATAGTGGAAGGTGTCCCTGCCCATGGCAGGGACTGGAATGGGATGGTCCTTAAGGTCCCTTCCCACTCAACCCGAACCATCCTGTGAATTCTGTGGTTCTAACAGCAGAAGCCTTGGTGTCAAACCCCTCCCGCTGGCACTCCTGCTCCCCAAGCCTCTCCTGTACCATGGGCTGCCTTCTGCCTCATTTTCCCTGCATTTGGAACATTTTGGAATGGGTGCAGTAAATAACGTCATTGGTAGGTGCTGCAAGGGTTGAGTTAATCCTTGCAGGCACCACTGGAGTCTGAAGGGGCACCATTTCCTCTCAGACGTGTCTCTGTTTCACTCTTGCAGAAGCTGAATAATTCTCTTTGACAGCTTTTTGCTTTTTATAGCAGTAATTAGTCAAAAAGCATCGGTGTGACGAGCATTGGGAGCACTGCCCTGGCACTCCTGATTGGTGCTCCAGGCACACGGCTCAGGGAGGGCACTGCTGCAGATTTGGGGGTGGTGATAAGGCCAGGGGTGAGCAGGGTGTTGGGCTCTGATGCTAAAATGGGTAAAACCTTGGCCTTTTTTCCTACCTAAATTTGCACTTGTGTTTTAAGGCACCTGGAGGGATCTGGGACGGCTGGTGGAGCCAGGCTGTTCATCCAGCCTGGAGTGACTACTACACAAAACAACAAAAAGTAAAATATGGAAGACTAGAAACTGTGATTTTACAAGTTCAGCTGAGGTGGAAGGAGGTAGAGGGATTTGGGGGAGAAACCAGGTGTTAAATGTGGTTTTAATGCCAGTTAGTCCCCAAAATACCACCAGATCTGGTCACGGGGGTGACGTTGGTGTAACGTTGGCAGGATTGAGTGTTACTTTAACAGAAAGTGTTAAAGGTGTGGGAAGAATTTAGTAAGGGAAAAGATGGAGGTTTTGTCTCTCTTTGTGTAATTCAAGTTCCCCAAAAGCCCCAGGCCTGGTTTATCACACGCTGTTGGTAATGCATGCCTGTCATTTTGTGGGGCTTTTTGGCTTATTTTATTCAAAAGATAAAATTAGAAGTCAGAGTTATCTGGTGACTTCAAAATAGCTGAGTCTGGGTGGAATTGGAGTTGTCTGTGGCTCTTTGCAGAAAGCCAGGATGGAATTAATCAGCTTACTGCAGTCAGTTTAATGCTGTTTATACAGCGTGGAGCTCGGGAAAGGGGCAGCCATGATAATATTTCCATACAATATTCCCAGAGAAGTGGAGCCAAACAGGTCCATGGCTGTTCCTACAAACCTGCAGTTGTGATGTGAGCTGGAGGGGTTTAAGGCCATGTGGATGTGGCACTTGGGGACACGGGTTAGTGGTGGCCTTGGCAGTGCTGGGGGAACACTTGGACACGGTGATCTCAGAGGGCCTTTCAGCATAAAGGGTTCTGTGATTCCATGATTCTGTGAAGTCCAAGGCAGTGTTTGCAGTGGGCAGGGACAGGGCCCTTGTGCCACCCTGAGGTCACAGAGATGATGGAGGTGCACAGCAGAGGAGCCAGGTCTGTGTTCTCCAAGGATTAATGGTGCTGGAAACCCCAGGGTCCTCATCACAAGGTACCAAAGTCACGGGGAAGTGGCTTTGCCACTGCGGGGGCAGGCTCTGCCCCACCCCAGCCAGGTGGGACCAGGTGGGGTTTATGGGGAGCAGCTGAGGAGCAGGAGCTTTGGGGGCAGTTGTGATTTGGAGTCGGTGTGATGTCTGTGGCTGCCCCAGGATGCTGCTGAGGTGAGTCCACACTCCTGCTCTGCTGCCTGTCCTGAGCTGGGTGGGGTGGGAGCCCTTTGTCTCTCCAGGACATTGTAGGGTATTTTTGCCCACTCCAGCCCTTCCCCCTGGTTTGGGGTGAGGGCTCAGTGCTGGGACCTGCCCTGGGAGGTGTCCCTGGGCTCAGGGTGACGTTGGGGCTGGTGCTGAGGCAAATATTTTGCAGAAGAGCTGAGCTTCCAGGGGCTTAAGTGGGAGGAAAAAGAAGGAACGATGATTTCTGCAGCTGTGGGTGTTTGTTTGGGGTCTTCATCCTTAATCCCCCTTAGCTGAAGTTCAAGCCCTTTGCCTCAATGTCATGGATGAGTCTGGAGAAACCCTTGGGGGTGAAGGTGCCAGGTGATGCCTTTCTGAGAGATGGCATAAAATTAATGCTTTCTCCCAAGAAACCTGGAGCAGCTTGCTGGGGTAGCAGCCCTGGATACAAACTGTGAGCCAGGGACTGGAGAAAAGGCACCAAGCCAAACCCCCAGACTGGTCCTGGAATTTATGGGGAAAAGGTGGGTGCTGCAGATGCTGCTGCTTTTCCATCTTGCACCTCAGAGGAGCATCTTCCTTGGCTGCAGTGGAAGCCCAGGCAGTGGCCTGGGGGAGGGAAGGTTACACACAGCTCTCACTCACACCCGGTGCTTGCAGGGCTCCCCCAGCCCCATGTTCAGGTTTCCCCTGCACTCCTGCCCCTCTGGGGAGGAGGATGGAAGCCTCTTCCCACCTCAATGATTTGATCGATCCTGCAGGGCTTCCACAGCTCCTGAGTTCCCTGGGCCTGGGGAAGGGTCTCCTCATGCCCTCGACCTTCTTCAAGTGTGATTTCCTCTGCTGCTGTTGAAATCTTTGCTCTAACTCTGACCAGAGGAATAATTTGTACTCCTCTCCCCAGCCTGGGGCCCTGAAGCTGTCGTGAATCCCTTTTAATTGAGACAAACTGATAGAGTTCAGTTTTGTTGTTTAATTTTATCACAGATGTAAATATCCTACAAGTCCAAAGCTGTTGGTAACTCCTCAGAGAGTGTCAGAACTGGGATGTGGATTTAAAAACATTTAAGTCTTGATGTTGTTGGGGATATACATGGGAAATTCAGTCTGTAAAGGCAACTTAAAGCTTTTCCTCCCCTGTCCCTGAGCAGTCAGCTCAGCCTGTGATGAGCAGGGACACCTCCCCTGGCAACATCCCTCCTCCCTCACCCCCATGGCCTGTGCTCTGTCACCACCTTGCTGTCACCACCCCTCCTGCTGTTAATTCCTTGCTCTCGGATGAGGAGCTGGGACATCTCACCTCCTGGAGAGGTGCTGCAGAGCCACCTTGGCTTGAATCCCACCATCTGGAAAGCATCCCCCTCCTGCGTTCAGGTGGGATTTTTAATTTAGGGGAAGTTTTGCTGTATTTGAGGGAGCAAGAGGATGGATGTACGTTCTTCCCATTCCCAGGCGTGTGCACTTCACTTGGCAGAGAGAAAATCACAGAACCCAGAATGGTTTGGGTTGGAAGGGACCTTAAAGCACACCCAGTCCCACCCCCTGCCATGGGCAGGGACACCTTCCACTATCCCAGGTTGCTCCAAGCCCCGACCAACCTGCCCTGGAACATTGCAGGGATTGGGCAGCCACGGCTTGGATGCTGATTTTTAACTTGCATTTGATTTACAATTCCAGTTGCTCTGTACCAGTGACCTGGCACCTTCTTGCTCCCTGCTCTGTGTTCTCTGCCAACTGCACAGCGCTGCTTTGGCTTCTTGCAGCTTTTTGCTTAAAATCTTGGGAATTGGACCTGTTTTCCCAAGGATCGCTGTTAAACCACCCAGCAGTTGCAGCATCCTAATTGCGTTGCAGTCAGCTTTTAATCCTGTTAGTGCGTGTCATGTTGCTCTTGTATCATTCTAATTTTTAATCAAAATGTCATGCGATACCAGGTTAAGTGTCTGCCAGAGTTTAAATCTATTAAATTGGCACCGTTGCCTTTATTAACCAATTTTTAAACTCATCAAAAGCTCAAACAGATTTGACAGGGTTCATTTTTCACCCATTTTGGTGCCTGTTCTCTGCTATCAGCGGATCCTTCATTGGATCGGGTTCAGAGGATGGGGTTTGCCCATGCAGACACTCATCCTTTTTTTTTATTGGCAGAATCCTGTTTTCTATCAGACCTTTGGAGTCTTCTCCTGTAGAGGTGTAAAATAAGATAACTTCTGCATAACCCTGAAGTGCCCAAAGTCCCTGTCCCAAAGACATTCCAATTTAAATGCTTAAACCTGGACTTTC
This sequence comes from Daphoenositta chrysoptera, assembly GCA_013397915.1. Taxonomy (NCBI): domain Eukaryota; kingdom Metazoa; phylum Chordata; class Aves; order Passeriformes; genus Daphoenositta; species Daphoenositta chrysoptera. Next base: position 324,192 of record VZRO01003123.1, read on the forward strand.
CCAGGAGTTTTTTCTTCCTGAACGCAAACATTTGAATCCTGCCATTGAATTAGGCACTGACTGATTATTTCAGGTTTGGCCACCTTGAAATCCACAACTAGGAGTGAGAATGGGAGGCAGAAAAGTTTATTATTATTTATTGTGTTGAAGGAGGTGCCAGTGTTTGGTTCTCCTGTCAGATGGAGCAGATACAGATCAGGCACGAGGCTTTTCCTCAAAAATCTGTGGGAAGGCGCTTCCCCCCCACCTGGGGGCTTCCAGCCTGCCCGAGCCTAATTTATGATAATTATTTTTAATATTGCTTTTATGTGGCGATACATTGTTTGAATTCCATAACAATGCAGCAGCAGATATGAAGTGTTTCCAGGCTGGCTCTGGGCTCCCTGAGGCAGCATTTATTAAAAGCTCCTTTTGTCCATATTTCATGTTTATTGCTGCCATCTTTAATTAAAGGAGGTAAATATTGCCGAGGGGGGCTGAGAGGCCTTTTTAACATGAATAATCGGAAATGCACTCGGAGGTACAAGATGTTGTGGGAGGGGGAAGGAGGTCCAGGGTGCTACTGCTGTCTCTTCCTGCTCTGGAATGGGGCAGCAGAGCAGGGGAAGGGTCTCTGCTCCCAGGGACTGGTGATTGTCTCAAATAAACAATGAGGGAGGAGTTGTGCTTAGTTGGAGTTGGATTTTTTACAGATTTCCTGCAGACTGGTTTGGGTGGGAAGGGACCTTAGAACCCATCTTGTCCGGGGCAGGGACACCTTCCACTATCCCAGGGTGCTCCAAGCCCCGTCCAAGCTGGCCTTGGACACTGCCAGGGATCCAGGGGCAGCCACAGCTTCTCTGGGCACCCTGTGCCAGGGCCTCCCCACCCTCACAGGGAACAATTCCTTCCCAATATCCATCTAACCCTGCCCTCTGGCACTGGGAAGCCATTCCCTGTGTCCCATCCCTCCATCCCTTTTCCAAAGTCCCTCTCCAGCTTTCCAAGGTCTCCCCAGAGCCTTCTCTGAACTGAATTCAGGTGTTCTCTCACTGGTTTGGCTGCTCCAGTGGGTAAAAATTCATAATCAACTGCTGGCACAGCTGCCTGTCTGAGCTCTGCAGATCCCAGCCAGGAGAGGGTTTAATTCAGGAAAACGTCCTCTGGGGAGGGCTCAGATGTCTCAGCTGTGAAGACATCCAGGATGGAGCCATGCTGGGAAGCTTCTGAGATACTCCTGCTTGCCTGTGCCTAAAGGAGAGGGGTTTCTTTGGTGTTTTCCTTTTGTTAGGGCTCCTGTTTCCCTCACATCCCTCACGCCCTGGATGTGGAGCTGCTTGGTCAGAGCTGAGTCACTGCTCAGTCATTCCTCTCCTCTCCCGTCTCCCTGTGCTCCAGAGAAGCTCAGCCCGGAGCTCTCCTGGGAGTCCTTGTGGTGGCTGAGGCCTGGGACAAGAGGATTTTTCCTCTCTGGCAGCTCAGCCATGCTGGAGGTGCTGTCTCACTTTTCCTTGACCCTGGCAGAGTGGATGGAGTGAGGAACACACCTGGTTTGGGACAGAGGAGCTGGGCTGGCGCTGGCACAGCAATCCTGGGGCTGGAGAGTCCCGTGCAGCCAACACGGTGCCCTTTGGAGAGAAGCCAGAGGCTCTCTGGGCTCGGGGACAGCTGGGATAGAGGAGCAGCTGGCAGCAGGGAGGCTGGAGAAAGGACATTTCTGCAGCAAGAGGGGCAGGAGCCCTGTGCTGGCAGAAGGTGGCTGCCCCTCAGGGTGGCACAGGGAGAGGGGGCCCTGCCCACAGCGATGGGCTCCATCACCTGGGGGGAAGGGAATGCTTCCAATGGAACTTCCATGGTGGCAGGGAGCCCAGCAGTGAGGAGGGGCTGTGCTGACCCTGGTGGTGCCCGAGCTGTCCTGGCAGCACTCCTGACTCGCTGCGTGAAGGGAGACTTTTCCTTGGGGACTCATCTTCTGTCAGCCCTGAGATAATCCGATGTGATAGTGCAGGCGCAATGACTTCATTACTGTAATTATTTTTATTGCCTCTGCAGGCCTCTGTTTTAAAATAAACTCAGGAGCCAGAGCATTCAATTCCATCCCAGTACTGGGGGAAGGGTTGGACTCGATGCTCTTGGAGGGCTTTTCCAACATAAGTGTTTGCATGATTCTACAATCTCCATCTCCTTTTTTTTCATTGTACCTAAAGGCCTGGATGTTCAGTTATCCCCAGTGTTGGATTCACCCAGCTTCTCCTGCTCTGTCCCCTCTCCAAGTTACTGGGTGGGCCCAGATGTTGCCACACAGGTCACACCAGGGGTTTTAAACCTGGGCTTTAGGGATGGGAAATGTTCCCTCAGAAGCTGGGACCCATTGGGACAATGGACAGTACTCACAGATGGGACACTTCAGGCTTGTCACACAGCCCTGGCTTCTCTTGACAAGGTAAAACCTCCTGGCAAGGTCCTGCTTCCAGTCCATCTCTGGCTGCCCATCCTGGTTCTCCAATGCTCATCCATTGCTCCAATGCTGTTGAGCCTGCCCAGACTTTGCTGGGCTCCCACCTCATTCCAAAGGTTTTCTGTAGGGAATATTCAGTTCACAGATATCCGAACTGGCTCCTCAAAACGCTTGCCCTGTGGATACAGGGGGAGGGTGCTCTGAGGGAACAGAGCAGGAGAAGCTCTGTGCTCCCCGTGGAGCTGTGGGTTAGGGTTAGGGTGCTCTGGGGGAACAGAGCAGGAGAAGCTCTGTGCTCCCCGTGGAGCTGTGGGTTAGGGTTTGGGTGGTCTGGGGGAACAGAGCAGGAGAAGCTCTGTGCTCCCCGTGGAGCTGTGGGTTAGGGTTAGGGTGCTCTGAGGGACCAGAGCAGGAGAAGCTCTGTGCTCCCCGTGGAGCTGTGGGTTAGGGTTAGGGTGCTCTGAGGGAACAGAGCAGGAGAAGCTCTGTGCTCCCTGTGGAGATGTGGGTTAGGGTTAGGGTGCTCTGAGGGAACAGAGCAGGAGAAGCTCTGTGCTCCCTGTGGAGCTGTGGGTTAGGGTGTGCAGCATTCCCTGTTTGGATGCCCAGCCCGCATCAGCTCCAGTCACGCGCTCCAGCAGAGCCTCCTTCCATTAATCTGTGCCGTTCCCAGCTGCTGATCCAGGCTCTGGGGGAGCTTACGAGGCCATCTGGGCTTGGAACAAAGACTTTCCCCATCAACACGAGTAATCCTGTGCTGGACTCGTGTAATCAAGGTTTGCCGAGTCCACACCGGGCTGGGGGGGCTGTGTACCCAAAGTGCTGCTGCTGGGAAGGGACGATCCCTGAAACAAGGGGCCGGTGAGGGTCAGTGGTCAGAGCCCTTGTCCTGCTCTGGGGTCATGGGGGCAGGGGGTGCCGAGGTTCTGTGGGATGAGGTGCTCGGGTGGCTGCCCTGGGGAGGTGCAGCAGGGTCAGGAACTGCTGCTGTCAGTGGAGATCTGTCCCGAAACTCAGGTTGTGGACAAGCTCAGCTGCTTCTGGGCCCCTGGGAGAGCCCTGGGCCATGTTTCTGTGGATTATTTTTATCTCTAAATATGAAATTCTCTCTAAGCAGCATTTAAAGCAGTGTCACTGCCCTGGCTGGGATGGCTGTCTGGGACACTGACACAGACGTGGAATTCAGACAGTTCCTTTTCATGTCTCTGATTTTTAGCATTGCCAGGAGTTGATTTTTAATAGTGATAAAGGAATTTGAACTTGCTGGGGTCTGTTTAATGAGCTGGCCAAGCTTGACAGGGCTGGTGGTGCTCTGTCTGTCTGCAATTCCCACATTCTTTCCACAAGCAGAAATACCCCAACTGCTCTGGGTGGGGGGCTGCATTTTGGACCTCCCTGGAGCACTCCCAGGGATTGCCCTGTCATTCACCGAGGATTTTGGGAGTGGGAATGGTTTGGATTTCAGTTTAAAATGAAAGTGCTGTGAGAGTTAAAACCCTTGTGTTTGCCCTCGGCTGTGCCCACTGGCAGCACTACCCTGGCTGTCCCTTGGCCCCCCTGCCTGCAGCAAGGACAGGTTTTGGGGTGAGCCACACTGGGCAGGAGCTGGAGTGCTGAGCCCTGGGATGTGCCCAGCTGGATTGGTGGGGCAGAGAGGGCATCTTTAACTTGAATATAAATTGATGGGCAGCTGCTGCTGGAGCCTCCTGCTCTGCAGGCAGGGAATGGGCACAGGAGCCATGTGCTGGTCCCCTGCCTCACCCACCACCCACACTGTGCAGGGAGGGGTCAGAATGGGCTTCGTGGGCCTCCAGAGCACCTGGAACTGGTGGCTTTGTCCTCTGCAGGCCATGGGTCTGTTTTGCCACTGGAGGTTTATCCAACAGAGTGTGGCATCGCCCTTGGTTCCTCCTTGGCTTCAGTGTCTGTGGCAGGGGATGGATTTGGCACCTGGTTATGGGGGCTCTGGTGGGTCCCCCTCCCTTGGGGACACTCCTGGTTCCTCTCTGACGTGTCTGTGGAGCTGCAGCCGCCCCTCCAGCAGCTCCTCTCCAGGCGTGGTGCTTTGTCAAACATGTTTCTGTGGAGTGGAGCTGAAATCCTTTATTCTGTCAGGTTTGATATGGAAAGTAAACACGTTAACATCAAGGCAGCTTTCCAGCGGCATCTGGGATTTCGCTCCTGCTCTGCCGCCCTCAGAAGCCGCGCGGGGTTCAGCGTTGGGGGTGCTGTTCCCGGGGAATGGGATTGCTCAGAGTGATGAAAGCTCTGCCTGCGGGGTTGGATCACTTACTCACGGAGTATAACGTGGGAAATGGCTTTGCTGATGGAAATCCAGGCTGGGTTTGTGGGCTGCTCCCCTGCTCCTCCCATTCAGCACCAGGGAGGGGTGCAGGGGGTGCCAAGAGGCTTTTGTTCCCTTACCAGGCTTTTCAGTGCCTTTCCCGTGCAGTGAGGGTGCATCACTGCGGGGGGAGAAGGGGGAGCCCTGGATGACCTGGGGCTGGACTTGGCCCTGCAGCCCCTGCTCGGCTGTGTGGGCTGGGGACGAGCCACAGTTCTGGGCTGGGCTGGGGTGGAGCTTACACAGCCGTCGGGGCTTGAAACAGCGTCCTCCCACAGAGCACAAGTGTCCTGGTGCCTGGCAGCAGGGGACAGTCCTCCGCCCTCCAGTGTCCCCTGCCAGGGACTGTGATGCAGCCAAGGCGGGATGTGCCAGCTCTCAGGACAGAACACAGAAATAAGGTCACTCGTTTCTGTTTGAAAAAACCAACAAAGCAAGTAATCCTGCTTCTGGCTTTTTGTGGGTAGCTGGATCCTGCTGGACAGTTTGGGAAATGGATGGAATAACAGTTTTCCTTCTGCTCCTGCAAGACTTTGCCATGGAGGATGGCACATCCTTCCTGCAGATGTTCCTGCAGATCCTGCCTAAATCCTGAGCTTTGCCTACCAAAGCCCTCGTGTGCTCCCACGTGGTGTGAACGGATGGTCCCCAGCTGGGGGCTGAGCTGGGCTCAGCCATGGCCTTGTGCTGCCCGGGCACCTCTGGCTGAGGAGGGGAGGTGGGGGACACCCTGGGGGTGGCACTGGGGGCAGCATCGCCTGCTCTGAGTCAAAGGGCCCGAAGTTCCATGTCGTGTTCCCTGCAGAATCCCAGCACTGTGTCCCGTGGGTGTTTGCAGGGAGATGTCAGCCCACATCACCATCCCCGAATCACGGCACCCGGAGAATGCTTTGTGCTCTCTCGGGTTAATCTGAAAAGGTCATGTGTGACACTGGCATGTGACTGGAAGGACAGAGGCCTTTTGGGGGCTTTTCTTTAAAAATAGAACAGCTGAGAGAGGCCCCATGCCTTTGCAGCCGGAATGGTCCTGCTGGCACCGGGGCACTGGCCCGTGGGCCCGCTCCTCCCGGCTCCCTGCCGTCCGTCCGTGTGGCCAGGGCTGTTCATCCCTCGGGGGCTGGGGGTCCCGGGGCTGCAGGGAACAAGCAGGATGCAGGTTCAGCAGGATGGCATCTTGCAGACCCCTGTTCCTGCAGCTTGTCCCCACAACAGAGCCACCAGCCCTCCCTGGGGACCGGGGGTGACAGGGGCTGTGCAGTCCCTTCCAGCCCGGACCATTCCAGGATTCCGCGGGTCGGCAGTTACTGGCAGGGTGCTGCTTTTTTCCCGGCAAGGTCACCGGTCCTGGCTGTCTTCACAGGCTTTGACGTGCAGGGGAAGGCAGGGAGCGATAGAGAGGCACGGGAAAGGTCAGTGTTCACTTCACAGCGCTTTTGTTGGGTCCCAGGTGAAACCAGACATTTGCATTTAAATGAATATGTATTTTGAGACATTAAACCCAGCGGCAAAACAAAGGCCTTGCTGAGATGACAAATGCAATCGCTCCTTGTGCCTGTTCCCGATATCTCCGCAGCAGCCTTTAGAAATAAACCCACGTCAGCCAAGGCAGTTTTTCTTCCTTTCCTTTTCCCAAAACCACAGCCTGCTGTAAATACTCAGTGTGGACCTGAGCGGCTGAAATCTTAAATGAGAAAAGAACTGATGGATTTGCAGGGTCTGTGATGTGCGGGAGAACGATCTCAGCACCGTTCTGCAGTTCCAGGTCAGCTTCTCTTTCAACCTAAATCCTCATTAAGAGAGAAAAATCTGCTTGGAAAAGGGGGGAAAACGAGTTGGCTCTGAGTCATCTGGGAAGCAAAGTGGGGCTTTTTGGCTTGGGTTTTGCAGGTTTTTTTAGCCAGGACTCCCGTGGCCCCTGGATGGAGCGAGTGGGACTGTCACCGGTGCGGGACAGAGCATGGCAGCCCTGGGGCTGTGATGCCACCAGCGGAGGGCAGCGGGAGCCCTGGTCGGCTTCTTCTGCACTGAGTTGGAGCCGGGCTGCTGTCGGGGTGCTTTGGGCAGCCAGGGGGCTGGGAGGTGGCCTGTCCCCTGTCCCCTGTCCCTGCCCTGGCGGGAGCTCCAGGCTGTGGCACAGCACAGGCCGGGCTCGGGGAGGCCTGAGGGACGGGCACCGCAAACGCCAGATCCGGCCTCCGCCGCCGCCCCGGGCTCCCGTCTGAGCGTGCTTCTGCCTCAGACTTGTGATGAATAAAATACACAGGCTCTCTGAAGTCGACACCCAGCTGCTCAACAAGCTTGTAGAGCGTTTAGTGCGGGAGCCGGGCTGTGATCAGAGCTGCCTGCGCCCCCGCTTGCTCGCTCCCGGCCCGGGCTGGCGGCTGCGATGCTCAGCTCCCTGCTGGGCCCGGGGGATCTGTGCCGGGCAGCCCCCACTGCTCCTCTGGGCCTCGGCCTCCCGGGAAAAGGGGCCGGGGCTGCTGCCCCTTCCCTCAGAGCTGCTGCCCCTTCCCTCAGAGCTGCTGCTTGCCGTGGGGCCGGCTGTGCGGCCCTGTCCCTGCAGGGACGAGGCCCTCAGTGCCTTGGAGGTGATCCTGGACGCAGATCCCCCTCCGAAAGGTCTCTCCACTTCCCTTTCCATATCCTAGCGCTGTGCAGAAGTGCCTGGGTGAGTTTCCCGGCTGCCCTTGGCCAGGTTGCCGCGGTGGTGGCCGTGGGGACGCGCTGGCAGCAGGACCGGGTGTGTTTCCCTCTTTCCATCCCAATTGTCTGAACTGAGTTCGGGGGGCAAAGCGTCCCTTCGGGGGGGAGAGGAGCAGGGAGGGAGCAACATGGCTCTTACTGTGGGACACCGATTTCTGGGCAGCATCCCTGGCTCCCACAGCATCCCCACCCGGCAAGCGACTGCCCAGAGCACCCCGGAGCTGGCACAGCCTTCCCAGCCCCGCTTTGGAAACAGTGCAGCAACATTTTCTCCAATTTAAGGTTTTCTAGCCCTGTGAGGCTGCTGTCCCCAAGGCCGGGCTCTCCCCCTCTCACCGGTGCAGGTGCTCCCTGTGCAGAGCCCAGTGTGTTATCCCTGTTATAACATATATAACATAACATTATAACAATTCCCCGGGGTTGTTGATAACAGAACGTTGTTGTGATGCAGGTTTCCACCCCCAGCACTGTCTGTGTCTCATCTGCTGCTCAAGGCACTGCCAGATTTATTGGCAAGTTTCTGCACTCTGCCCCTCTTATTAGTGTGGGTCATTTACACCTTAAAACGACTGGCCAGCCTCTCCCTGGAAGTCACCTCCTGTGAGGATGAGCCCTCTTGCAGCCCAGTGCTGTCTCTGACTATAAAAAACCAAGTCCTCGTTGTTAATATTCAGGGAGCAGTGCCACTTCTCCCAGGACAAAGATCTTGCCGTGGCTGGGCAAATCAGAGTTCATTATCATGTTAATCTGACTGATTGCAGTCTCCCAGAAGGATTCCACATATGGTCATTCTCGTAGCACAAATAAAAGCTGTTTTGCCTCACTCACGAGGCTCAAGCTCCTCTCTCGGTGCATGATGGTCTTTATTCTTGAGGTGCAATTCTGGGAGATGGAAATATTAATTATTTTTGAACCTGTTCTTAGTTTTGAGTCTGAATTAGGGCTTTGAACGTCTGCCTTGTGTTTGCAGTCAGGATTTTCCCGTATTTTTGTTGTCTTATTTTGGCTCTGGTTTTAAATCTGGAAGTGTGAGCTGAGCACCCCACACACTCCCCCACTCCATTCAGGAGCCTGCAGGGATCCACGTCTTTTCTGGGAAATAATTTGGGGGAAGCTGTAATCCTTGGCACTGGTTCTGGTGGAGGCATGGGGTGCAGGGCACCCCTCACATGGGATTTAGCTGCTTGCTTGGGGTCTGACTGACACTGCTGGCCCAGAGCTTCAGTCTAACAGCTCATACTGAATTATTCCAGTGGTTTTTGTAATACAAAAACAAGGGTTTGGGGACACTTGTGGAGTACAAGCAAATTAAATGGCTCATTCCACCCTGCTGGCATGCCGGGATGCTCAGCATCCCCTCCAGCCCCACCCTCAGGATCTGGCCCGGGGTGGTTGGTCCAGCGTGGCCGCAGGGACCCTGGGGTTGGTTTGGGGACAGGTTTGTGGGAGCAGCCGTGTCCCACCCACTGCCAGGACCAGGGATGGGAGGGCTAAGGAAGAGCTGGACTGTGGCTTCATTGGGCATCTGTGCATCCCTCACCCCTGTGCTTCTTCCAGCACCGCACTTCGCTTTCATGAAAAGTAAATTTTTTATGAAGCATTTATAGTTTCTTTCTTCCCTCCCCTGAGCCCTGTGCTGCAGTCGGCTGCTGGAGGGAAGCGAGCGGCTCGGCAGGAGCGCTGCCAAGAGAGCCGGGGGTGCCTGCTGCTCTGGGTGCCAGGGGCACACACAGATTTATGTTTTTGTTTGGTTTATTTTCTGTTTCCTCGGCTGTGTGTGCAGCAGCGCTGAGCACAGACTGCAGGGCTCATTCCCGCACGGTCTGGAAGAGGATGCTGCTCCCACAGCGCGATTCCCCCAGGACCTTGCAAACCTCTGCCCCAAGGGGCCTCCCAACACCTCTTGGAGCTCTCCAGGGGTTTTGGGGGTGGAAGGAGAAGGTGTGAGCCTGCCCTGCCTCGCACAGCCCCCCGTGGTTGTCCTGTCTTCTGCAAGCAGCTTGTTGGTTTGAGAAGGTCCGACCCAGCTTTGCTGGAGTGGAAGATGCTGAGCCAGGCTGGCAGCTCTGGGGTCCCCCGGGAATATGGAACTCAGTTAACTCCACAGAACAGTTACCACCTTGCAGAGGCCCTGGAGCTCCTGGACAGGCAGTGGGACCCCTGGGTACAAATGCTAAAGCTCAGGTACAGCACGACTTGACACCAACCCTGTGGCATAGAATTGTTAATTGTCTCAGAAAATAACTCTGAGATCATCAAGGCCACGCTAACCCATGTCCTCAAGTGCCACATTTATAGTCCTTTAAATCCCTCCAGGGATAGAGACTCTGCCCCTGTCCTGAGCAGCTGTGCCAGGGCTGTAGAGGCCTTCCCACAAAGAAATTTTCCCCAATGTCCAACCTGAGCCTCCCCTGGCCCAGCCTGAGGCCGTTCCCTCTGCTCCTGTCCCTGTTCCCTGGGAGCAGAGCCCGACCCCCCCGGCTGCCCCCTCCTGTCAGGGAGTTGTGCAGAGCCACAAGGTCCCCCCTGAGCCTCCTTTTCTCCAGGCTGAGCCCCTTTCCCAGCTCCCTCAGCCTCTCCTGGGGCTCCAGCCCCTTCCCCAGCGCAGTTCCAAAGTGTCTCTGGTTCCCACATGCTCCAGACAGCCCAGCCTGCAGGAGCAGAACCTTTCTTGCACGCAGCAGGTAGGGCTGACTTGCTGAGACAGTGTTCATTGTGATGATCTCTCTGAACATGTTTATTGGCCTCTAAACGATACATACCAGAGCTGGTTGTGCCGAGAGCCTTTTGCATGCTAATGGCAGAGGAGTGCCAAATTCAACAAGAGCCACATGGAGCCACTCCAGCCTGTGTGAATGAAAAAAGGGAGTTTGAGTTATTGGAAAAACCAATTTGGCTTTATGGAGAGAGATTTTCAGTGCCTCTCAATTATAGACTTATAAATTCTGAGTGTAATTCATAAAAGCTACGTGGTAGCAGAATGTGAGGTGACGTGTCATCAGTCACTGGGAAGGGAGGTCTGGATTGCTGGAGAGCTCTCAGGGCTTGAGAATATTCTGTACATCCTCTCTAAATCTCTGTGCAGGATCCAGGTTGGTGCACGCCAGGAGCTTGTCCAGGACATGATTTGGAGGCGGGATGTCCTGTCCTGATGAATGTTGGGATGGATGGAGGGGTGAGGGACCTGCTCTCCTGGGAGAGGTGGGGCTCAGCAGAGAGGGGCCTTTCACCCAGCCAGTGCCTCTCCCAGCCCTGGGACTGGTGCTGGGGGGACAGGGAACAGCTGCCACCACCTCTGACAAAGGTGCATGGATAAAGTGCCCGTCTGGGGAAGTGGGGTGGGGGAGGACAGTGTGGCTTTGCTCTGCTCTGTTCCCAGCCAGATCCAGCTCCTTGCTGGAAGATGCCAGAGCTGTGGCATTGTGCCTGAAGAGCTGCAGTGCTGGGCTGGGTAACCTCAGGGGAAAGCACAGAGTAAGTTTTCCAAAGCCCTTGGAAGCTGTCAGGAAAACTCATCAAACAAGGAGATAAAACCTCCCCAGATGCTGCTGGGAGCCTGGTAAGTGCTCTGGGCACAAGTTCCTGATTATTAATGGATTTAAAAATGTGCTCAGCTGCTGTCCCACTGCAGACTTTCCTAAATGAGGACATCAGTGGCTGAAATTCCATGATGGAGAGCCGTGGAGAACCTTCTGCATACACCAGCATGTCAAAGGTTTGAAAACCTGTGGAGGATTAAGACGGGAATCGATAATCTGGAGTTTAAGGCTCTGTGGGTCCCTTCATTAGGAACTTTCCTCCTCAAGAGCTTTATAAACTTCTGGATCAAACTGCCCAGATAAGTCCTGAAGACAGAAATTACTGTGTCAGCAAGGAGGAAGGATTAGAGATAACAGGGAATTAATACTGAAGTGCATATGCTATAAATATAACAGGATTACACTGGAGTTATGTAAAACCCCTTTTCCTTCCTCCAAGTCTCCTCGGGTGGGCAGGGCTCTGGTGGGCAGGTGGGCAATCCCCTGAAGTTCTGGCTTCACCTATGGCTCCCAGAGCATCTTTTCTTGTCATCTTAACTGGACAAGGGGGAATGGCTTCAAACTGACAGTGTTCAATGGGACATTGGGAAGGAATTGTTCCCTGTGAGGGAGTGAGGCCCTGGCACAGAGTGCCCAGAGCAGCTGTGGCTGTCCCATCCCTGGCAGTGTCCAGGGCCAGGCTGGACAGTGTCCCTGCCCATGGCAGGGGATGGGATGAACTGGTCTCTGAGGTCCCTTCCCACCCAACTCCACTCCCCTCAGTCCAGGATCTCAGGGCACCTCTCTCCTGCCCCACGTCACCAGGAGGTCTTGGCACCAGCCCAGGAGCAGCAGGCACAGCCCGGAGCCCTGTCCTGGCAGGGAGCATGTCCTATCCCTTGGGGACACCTCCCCTGCACTGGGGTGAGCCCCCAACCCTCCTGTCCCCCACAGCCCCTCCCTGGGGACCCTGGGGAGAGGGGTCAGTGCATCCCTTGAGAGGCTTCCTCATGGATTTCTGGGCTGCTTATTCCCTGCCTGGAAATGGATATTCTCAGGCCTAATTTTGCCCATTTCCTCCTCATCCCAGAGCTTAACAGAGGCTCTGGCCCACTGTGAGGGCTGAGAGCTGTCAGTCAGGAGGACTTGGCCCTGCCTGCAGAGCCAATATTAGCTTTGTCCGAGGGATGATAAATCCTGAACTCGTGCACCACGATGCCGAACTTGGAAAATGAAGCATTTAAAACTACAATATTGCAGTCAAATTGCTGGTGAAAATCTCTTCATGTTGGCAGTGGAGCTGGAGGGTCTTTGATCTCTCCCAGCTCAGATGTTGCTGCCAAAGAGACTTAAGCTTAAACTTCACTTTGTAAAATAGACTTTTTTTGACAGTTTCCTTTAAAAAAATAATCTCCTAAGCTCAGGAAGCAGGGACGAGTGGGCAGCCCACAAGGAGATTTCCAACCCAAATAACGCAGGAAGGAGCCGCTTTCAGCTGCTTCTATTGCTTCTGTAAATCCTGGGCTTAATCCGTGGAGCAGCTGGGGAGGAACGTGGCATTTGAGCCCCAGAAGTGCCAATGCTGTGGTGGGGCTGGGGGTCTGGCACCGTGGGGATGGTGAAGGGGCTGGCTGTGCTCACCCTCATCAGGAAACTGGCTGTGCTGGGCTGGTGGTGGCCTGGAGGTGGCAGGTTTGGGTGGCAGCAGTGCTTGGGCCAGGGTGGGCAGTGAAGACATTTGTTTGGTTTTGGGTTTGGTGCTGTGCGACACCTGACTGAGAAGCAGGAGTGAAACAACCCCGTTGTGGCATGTGGTAAATGGTTTGAAAAATGGCTGTGCCACCAGTCTCTGCAGCCAAGACTTTGGGACAGAGCTGGGGCTCATCCTGCAGTGCAATGCTGTCCCTGCCCCCAGCGAGTTCACAGCTCCGGGGTGGGATGGGAAGGCTCCTGCCTGAATTGAGCCCTCTGTTCATTTTCAGATGAGCTGCTATTTTTAAATCTCTCTTTTTTTTCGTTTATTTTTCTGTCTGTGGATGACCCTAATTTTGGCTGAGGAGCTTAGAAAAGCAAAGAATGCAAGGTTACTTTAATCTTCTTAAAGTTTAGAAGTCCCCCAGGACTCTGTGTTTGACAGTGCTGCGGGCGCCCATCGCCCCGCAGAGCCCTGGTTCTGTTTTGCAGCACATCAGGCAAGGCTCTTGCAGAAACTGGTGCCAAATTTCAGCGTTCTGCAGGTTCATCCTGTGGGCCTTCCCAGAGGCTGGTGCTTGGTGTGGTGAGCTCTCCGGGGTCCTCTGCACTGGGAGGTGACTGGGATGCTGGGCTGGCAGCACTGGGATGCAGGTCAAGGGCCAGGGGGGTCCCAAATGGAGTTTACTGAGCCCTGTTGAGAAGCTGAGGATGCTTGAGACCCCACATCCCTGGCACAGGGCTTCCCATCACCTGCATCACACAGGTGTGTTTGCCTCTGGAAAATCCCAGCAGGATCTCCCTTGCAGCCAGCAGAGCACGGCCCTGTTTCCCTCACAGAAAGGGGATCATAAAACTCCCTGGAAGAGCTCGTTCCCAGGGCCACTGGGAACCTGAGCAGGGCTCAGTAAATCTCAGGATGAAGCTGTTGCTCACAGGTTAATGCTCCTCAGCTACCTGGTGAAAGTGCTGCGGGGCCAGACTGCTCCAAAGGGCTTTGCCAAGGGGCGGGTGGTGACAGACCCTGTCCCCAGCAATGTCCCCCTCGACAGGGTTTGTCCCTCAGCCCCCCAGTCTGGCCAGGGCAGCAGGTAGCAACAGTGACATGGGCCTGGGGCTCGGTGGTCCCCAGGGGTGCCACCCAGGGGTGCGGGGAGGGTGGCAGGGTGGGTGCTGGGATGCTGTGGCCACTGCCACGAGCTGTATCTGAGGCAACACACCTGGGAATGACGTGTTCCTCCCAACCCCAAAGCAATCTGCTCCCACAGTCTGTCCCCATCCCACACGCTGCCCTAATGAGCTCAGCCAGTCTGCAGGGATGAACTGGGCCACTGGGATGTGCTGGGGGCTCCGGACAGCCCACAGAGATGGGGAATGCCGTGAGATCTGCTCCCAGTCACACCCAGTGCCCCTGGCCAAGGTCGGGTGTGAGGGAGGCTCCGGGAGCCGAGCTGGGGGTCAGAGCCCCGCGGGTGCTGCCCCGCAGTGCGGCAGGGTGTTGTAGCTGAAAGCACAGCTCTGCAGGTTTGCAGCTGCCTGTGCCACGATGCAGCTCCTCCTGCAGCGGCACAGCCTCGCTCGGCTCCCGCTGGAGCTGGGAATCAGGGGTGTTGTGAACCAGAACGTTCGGGGCGGTGTGTCAGGAGTCACCGGTGATCCCAGCTGTCCCCTGCAGCCCAGCCTGCCCCTGGAATGCTCCATATCCTGCTGCACTGTGATTAATAGCAGTGACACAGCGCCCTACGGCAGCCAGATGTGTCTGGCACGGTGCTTGGCTCGGCTGCACTTCCTCAAGGGCTTGTGAGTTCTAAGTCAGAATCACTGAATCCCAGACTGGTTTGTGTGGGAAGGGACCTTAAATCTCCTCCCATTCCCCCCCCTGCCAGGGCAGGGTCACCTTTCACTATCCCAGGGAGCTCCAAGCCCCGTCCAACCTGGCCTTGGACACTGCCAGGGATCCAGGGGCAGCCACAGCTGCTCTGGGCACCCTGTGCCAGGGCCTCCCCACCCTCCCAGGGAACAATTCCTTCCCAATATCCCATCTAGCCCTGCCCTCTGGCAGTGGGAAGCCGTTCCCCGTTCTCTGTCACTACAGTTCCTGATGAAGAGTCCCTCCCTGGCTTCCTTGTAGGCACCTCAGATACTGAAAGTCCTTGGCAAGCGTTGGCACTCGGAGCAAGCCCTCGGTGCCAGCCTGGCACGTGGCATCCCAGCGTGTGCCAGCAGCTGCCTGTGGTCTCCCCATCAGCCTGGGCACCCCAGAAGGCTGACCTCAAAAACCTTCAGACAGACAGGAGTCTCATTTTATAAGAACATATAAAGATCCAAACATGGAATATTTAAGCCGGTGTTATGCAATGGGAGCTCTTTTAAGTCGTGATTTGTAAAGGCAGTTCAGATAATTTCCTGAAAGACATTCTGCTAATGATTAATTTAGAATATGTTTAATTCAAGTTAGAGCGATCAAAGAGGGAGCATTTTCCCTGTAATGCCATCCGTGGTTTCACACTTTCACCAGATTCCAGGCACTGGGGGGTGTCTGGTTTGTCCTTCCCTGCAATTCCTTTGTGAAAATTGCAGAGGAAAGCATTCTGCAGGCTCCATGCTGGTTTGGGGCAGGGGAAGAGAGAGGAGCCTCGAGCACATCCCTGTGAAATTAGCTCTGAGAGGTGTGGAGGGCCAGGATGCTGGGGGGATGTGGAATCAGCCCCTGCCCTCCTGCAGCAGTGGCTCCGGGTGGCTCTGACAGTCCTTCAGCTCTAGCTGGGAATGATTTAGGAGTATGTCTTGTTTTTGCATTTTCTGTCATTAGTTGTTTTACCCTCCGTGTCTGTGCCGAACATCCCTTTGGTTCAGCCTGCAGAGTAACTTTTGTGGGGAAAGAGAACAAACCCAGCATGTATTACTGTCTTCTGTGAGGGAGGAGGTCCGGCCTTCCCAGTGCAGGTAACAGCCAGGCTGGGAAGGTGATCCTGTGCCTGACAGGTGAGCAGGGCTTGGGGCTTGTCCCACTGCTCCAAAGGAAAATAACTCGTTCTGGCTCAGGAAAAGGGGTCTGGGTGCAGGTGTCGCTGTGCCCCTGTGCCCAGGCTGGGCAGTGCTGGTGACGGTGGCAGATGCTGCTCACAGAGCACCGTTTGCCATTAACAAAGCTCGATCTAGGCCATGGCTTTCCAAGTTCAGCACCTCCATCCCCACTGCGGCCTGCGGGGAGCTCTGTTCGTGGGCGGTCTGGGCTCTCCCAGGGTTTGGCAGGAGCGCTGCCCGCACAGCCCCAGCCCCTCTCCGGCCGTGCCGCGGCTGCAGAGCTCCCCCAAAGCTGCCCGCGCCCTCCCCTCTGCCCAGACAGCAGCCCCGGGCTCCGCTTCCACACCGGGGAGAGCTCCTGGAAAACCGGGCGCTGGCTGGGGAAGAGCGAGCTCAGCCCAGCGCCGCGCATCCTCTGCAGGGCCGGGCCGGAGCTGCAGCACTGCCGGCAGGACTGGGCTGCTCTGCCGGGGTTTACAGCAGCTCCCAAACCCCGGGGCTTGCTCCAGGAGAGACGTGGAGGCGATGCACTGTGTCTAGAGGAGAGCGACAGAGCTGGGCAAGGGTCTGGAGAAAAGGAGACTCAGGGGGCCACTTTTCACTGTCTCCAAGTCCTGACAGCAGGAGGGACCCCTGAGGGGGGGTCGGGCTCTGCTCCCGGGGAACAAGGGACGGGATGAGAGAAAACGGCCTCAGGCTGTGCCCGGGGAGGGTCAGGTTGGATATTGGGAAAACTTCTTCGCAGAAAGGGCTGTCCAGCCCTGGCACGGCTGCCCAGGGCAGGGGTGGAGTCCCCATCCCTGGAGGGATTTAAAGCCGTGTGGATGTGGCACTTGGGGACATGCATTAGTGGTGTCCTCGGCGGTGCTGGGGAATGGTTGGACTCGATGGTCCTGGAGGGCTTTTCCACACTCAGTTTCCGTGATTTACTTCGGCACGGGCCCGGCGCCAGGCTGCGAGCCCGGGCTCCTCCGGGAGAGCGCCAGGGCCCTCCCTGACTTCTCTGTGCAGTTGCTCCATCTCCCGGTGCCGCTGCAGAGCCGGGCGAGCAGGACGGGCTGTCCCGGGCAGGGTTTGCACCCGGGACCGGCACAGCCCCAGCACGGCCGGGTCTCTGCGTGGCATCCCCTTGGTGCTGCCAGCCCGGGCCCCGAGGGCACGGCGTGTCAGCGGCTGCATCGCTGCCGGTGTGAAACCCTCTTTATTTACACCACAAACACATTCCTCATGCGGCACCAAGCCCCAGGAACGGGTTAATGCCGTCCCGTGGGGTTCCCCCATTGCGGTCTGTGTCTGCAGAGCGACTGTTTGATCAGATAATGCACTTATTTGATCAGATAACGCCTGTGCTCCATGTATTTGTCAGGAAGCGATGTATTCACGGTGTTTGTGGGAAGGAAGGAGGCAGCGCGGGTGTCAGGAGCAGCCTTTGATCCGCGGAGATGCGCGAAGTGCAGCAGGAGCCCGGCCCTGCCAAGCACAGCAGCTCCTCAAAGATCCGGGGCTGCCGGCGGTGTGAACCCCATGGGGATTCTGGCTGTGGCAGAACTGAAATGTTCGGCGTTAATGACTCAAACGATGGGCCATTTGCAAAGCATTAGGGGCTTTGCAACCCCCAGTCGAAGGGGAGGAGGAGGAGAGTTTTTGGGGCTGTGGTGGCCGAATCTCTGCATAAGAACAGCCCAGGGGCAGAAGGAATGAGCACCCATTGCCTGGAGACTGACCACATAAACTGACCCTTGTTTAGCAACAAGCTGGGTTTGGAGACAGATAAGGAAAGAGGCCGATAAGAAGCAGATCCTGCAGGTGGGAAAATGCCTTTTATCAGGGCGATGTCCTCCCTTAGACAGCTAGCTCAGGTGTGGAACTTCCCCCCGGGGAGGCATCGGGGCATTTCCACGTAGGCCTGGAGGTTTTAATCTCATTTTATGGGGCGTAACTGACTCAACTGCCCCTCAGGTGGGATGGGAGATGGTTCTGAGCTGAAAATGTCACACAGGGAGGTGTGTGGGGTTTGCACTGTCCTCGGTGTCACTTCACAAGCCCCAGATCGCACACACACACATCCCCCAAGCTCTGCCCCACCACCCCCCTCCTGTGCTGTCACTGAGTCTCTTTGTCCTGCAGAGAGATGCCAAGGGCCAGTACCTGTTTGACCTTCTCTGCCACCACCTGAACCTGCTGGAGAAGGATTACTTCGGCATCCGGTTTGTGGACCCCGACAAGCAAAGGGTGAGAGAGAGCCCCTCCTGCCCGGGCTGGGGGAGCGGCGGTCAGGCTTGTCCTTGCAGCTGAGAACCAGAGAATGAGGCAGAGATCTGGAATAAAATCACGTTTAGGCAGCGGTGAGGGGCTCTTCCCCAGCAGCTCTGCCCCGCCCTGCTGCTGGGCCAGGGGGCTCTGGGTGCTCCGGCGGGGTCGTTCCTTTGCCCCAGGGGACAGGCATCTATTCATGGTCTCCTGAGCACCCTGGGGCCCCCAAGGGAGGGGTCTGGGATCCACCCAGGCTCTGGCAGCAGCAGCCCCGCTGTCCCGGCTCCCTGAGTCCCGGCGTTGGTCGGGATGTGTGCGCAGGAGGGGCTCTCCTGGGACCCTGCGCAGGGCTGAAGCATCCCGGAGTTTGCCGAGTGAGAGAACGTGATGCTGTTGTGAAGTGAGGAGCGAGGTCCCCTGGCATCGGGTTTGCGGGACCATCTCTAGCACAGATTCACGTTTTAACACCGAGATTAGGCCATTTGACAGCTCTGTGCAAAGATCCAAACGCTTGAGTGTTGCCTCAGGCAATGGGGAGTGAGACGAGCGGGAGTGCAGGAGCCGGAGCCAGGCAGGAGCTGGCCTGACCCAGCTCCTGCACGGATCCGTGTCCTGCTGATCCCGGGCAGCTGCAGCAGGGCCAGGGGATGGAGCACAGACCCACAGCCCCAGCAAGCTGGATTCCCACACCAAGGCTGTGTGAGTCCTGCCACTTCCCTGGGGTTAAACAGGGCTGGTGCAGAGCGAGCTCTGCCCAGAGTCTGTTCAGTCCCTCCTTGCCATTAGAGCCCTGAGGCTGTGAGTATGAATCACTTTGGGCTCCCAGGCACAGCTATTGATAACAGCCTTGTGTTGTGCTCCCCACTGATCAATATAAGCCACAGAACAACCAATTCCTGCTCCCAGGGCTCTTCTGCCACAGCTGTAACAGGGAGCAGGTGATGCTGTGCCAGGGGCTGGGCATGGAGCTGCTCCCTCACTGTGGATGGGACCAGTCTGAGCCTCCTGCTCACCCCAGCTCTCTTCCAGGGGCACTCACTGACACTCAGGTGGCTTTTCTCACCCAGAGCAGAACCCTCCTCTTCCTCGTCCTCCCCACCTTATCAAGTCATAGCTGTCAGGCTTTAATTACCTTCTTTTCCTTTCAGCATTGGCTGGAGTTTACCAAGTCAGTTGTGAAGCAGATGCGGGGTGAGTGTTGCAGGTGGTCTGGGCAGACTGTGTGCTCCTTCCATCTTAGATGTATTCCCATTTCCTCCAACCTGTCCCCTCTGGGGTCAATTCCCAGCCCCTCTCCCAAGAACAGGTTCCCCCAAAAGCTGTTCTGGTGGGTTGAGAGCAGGATTATCCCCCACCAGCCACAGCCAGCACAGGGGCACAGGGCACCAGCCTCTCTGGAGACCCGGACAGGAATGATGGGGGTGAGGAAGTGAGATTTGGGAGCAGGAAGTGGGTTGGCTGGCAGGTAGATAGAGCCACTTCCCCACAGCTTCGTCAGGAACATCTGTTCTTTCCATGGCCACTGCAGTGAGGAGTGTGCCCATGCCTGTCTGCCACCTCTTTAGCAAGGGCAGTTTGGGGGGAACAAGGCAGACAGGTGAGACCCCGAGTAGGACCTGACTGGAGCGGGGTAGTTCAGGGATGAAGGGGACAAGCCCAGCCCTTTGGTGACACGGTGTCCCTGCTCTCCACAGCCCAGCCTCCCTTCACCATGTGCTTCCGTGTCAAGTTCTACCCCACGGACCCCGCGGCGCTGAAGGAGGAGATCACCAGGTGAGGATGGGCACCTGCATGGGGGGACAGGCTGGCCCTGGCAGCAGGGGCTTGGTCAAGGCAGGAGAACATGGACAAGCTCGTTTTGTAGTCAGGAAAAAGCAACAGCCATTGGGATTTCCAACCAGCCTGGATGATTTGGGATTGTTCCTGCTGTGGGGGAAAAGCACGGGAATCCCCACCTGTGTGGGGTCAGCACTTGGAGCTGTCATGCTTGGTGGGGGCACAGGCTGAGGGTGCTGAGGCCCTGCACAGGGTGCCCAGAGGAGCTGTGGCTGCTCCATCCCTGGAAGTGTCCAAGGCCAGGCTGGACGGGGCTTGGAGCACACTGGGATAGTGTAAGGAGTCCCTGCCCATGCCAGGGGGTGGAACAAGATGGACTTTAAGGTCCTTTCCTGCCTGAACCATTCCTGGGTTCTATGATTAAAGCCCCTGGCTTGGTCTTTGGGTGCAGTCGGTTCCAAACCCACATTCCAGGGCAGAGCACTCCGAGCATGGCACCGGCTCTGTAACACAATCGCTGCTGCTCAGACTCCTCCACTTCAGAATCAGCCATTGGTGCACTGCCCGAGCACGTCCCTCGCTCAGGGTGTCCTTATTGTGCTCGGTCTGTCGGGAAGGGTTTGAGCATCTCCAGGTCCCTTGGCATTCCCTGGAAGCAGCCAGCCGTGTGTCTCTGACGTAAGGAGCGCGGCCGCTCTGGGAGCGCTGGGTGAGGAGCTGCGCTGCGGAGCCTGACAGCGCCTCTCCCGAGTTTCTATCTTTAGGGGCTCTTCGTGCTGCTCTTCCTGCCAGCAGGAAGGACACAAGGAGCCCAAGCAGAGCAATTGCAGCAGCTTTGGAAAATGAGCCGTGGTTGTGGATCTCGAACGGCCCTGGCCCCCGGGTCAGCTCTGCCTGGGCAGCTGGGCTGGAGCCTCCACTGAGGGGTTCTGAGCTGGCACCTTCTGTGCAGGGACATCTGAGAGCCCCCACCAGGGCCTAAAGGGGCTCTGTCCACGAGATCTGGAGGGGGACTTTGGACAAGAGTCTGCAGGCCAAGGGGGAATGGCTTCCCACAGCCAGAGGGCAGGGTGAGATGGGGTACGGGGAAGAAATTCTTCTCTGGGAGGGTGGTGAGGCCCTGGCACTGGAACAACCTGGTTTAGTGTGTCCCTGCCCATGGCAGGGGGTGGAATACAGAGAAGAATTTCCTCCCAAAACCTTATCTAACTCTGCCTTCTTTCACCCCTCACAGGTCCAGGTTGAGGCCCCCATGCAGGTGAGCTGCCCCTGCTTGCTGCCCTTTGAGGTGTGCCAGCAGCTGCAGCTGGAACCCAGGCTTAAAATTCACTTTTCCCTGGACCAAGTCTACTTTAATACCAGGATTTCTCTTTAATGTATTTTATCTGTGAAAATTAATGGTTTACCTCATCATAAACTCGGATTTGAGCAATGAGGCATGACCGAGGACTGCAGAGTGCGAGTCTGGTTATTTTAATTCATTTCTGAGTGCTCCATTTTGCTCCTTCACTCTATGACTTATGTTTCACTGGCTAAAGGTTTTCCCAAATGCCACATGACTCAGCCCCAAATGTTACTTGGGTTTAAGTTTATTGGAATATGTAATTTTTCCAGCATAGTTTGTCTTTTCGCTGGGCACAGAGACAGGGATGGGGAGCACAGGACGCAGCTCGCCCTGGGTGATGCAGTGCTGGCCATGGTGAGCACAGAGGAGGGAAGTGGGTGCATATGCCAAGACCTGGAAGGACACAGAGGCGAAAATCATGTTATGGGGAAGATGAACATCCAGGGAAAATGCAGCAGGCACTGGTGGGCTCTAGATCATGAGACCCCTTTCACAGAGCATTGGGCACCTCAGCTGGGGTTTGCAGTTTTGTGAAGAAACACAATGGGTATCCAGGTTGATGGAGATCTCCACCAGCCCTCGGGTCATGGGCTGGCCCCAGGGCAGGCACAGTGTTCCTGGAACACTGTGGGCTGGAAAGGGGCTGGGGAGTGTGGATCTGAGCCCCAGTCCTGGCCAGGATCAGCTCAGCCAGTGTCATATTTGGTTAATGGGCTGCTGGGAGAGAGATGTCAGAGCAAGTGTCTGGTGGCAGACATTCCATGTCTAAATTGCCTGTTTGGGTAATTTAAATTGTACTTAATAAATGGACTCTCCTGGTGTCCCCAGGTACTTAGTCTTCCTGCAGATCAAAAGGGATCTGTACCACGGGCGGCTCCTGTGCAAGACGTCGGACGCCGCGTTGTTGGCTGCCTACATCCTGCAGGGTAATGCTTTGTGACAGGAGAAATTCGCTTTTCCTGCCCTGTACTGGTTCCATTATTGCACTTACAGCAGGTCACTGCACCTGCAACACCGATGGCACCCTCCAGTGCTGGGCTGGGCTGGGGGAGGGTGAGGATGGGTGCTGCCCTCTCACCTGCAAGGCCACACCTGTGCTGGGGGCACGGTGTCCCCAAGAGCAGCGCCTGGGCTCATCCAGCCCCTGTCTCCTGCCTGTGCTCCTGCCTGCTCCTGCAGCTTGAGGAGTTAATAAATTTGGGACAGTGACCATCTGCTGCCAGGTGATTGCCACACAAACAGCAAAATTAATTGGATGCAGTTAATGCCTGACAAATGATCCCTCTCAGTGGGAAGCACAGCGGGGTCAGAGCAGCGTTCCCAGGGTGTGCTGAGCCCTGGCTGGGTGCTGCCGGGATGGGGATGCACGCTGTGCTCTCGTTGTGCTGCTCTTCCCAACTGGATCTGTCTCCCCCCTAGCTGAGATTGGGGACTATGACCCGGGGAAGCACCCAGAAGGCTACAGCTCCAAGTTCCAGTTCTTCCCCAAACACTCAGAGAAGCTGGAGAGGAAGATTGCAGAGATCCACAAGTCGGAGCTGAGGTACAGGAGCTGCGGGGGTTGGTGATGCTCAGAGCACTTTTGTCCCTGTTTGGGATTTTCACTCACACCATGGGCTGAGCCCTCGCCCCTCGTGTGTCACATCCAGCTGGGACCCTGCTCCTGCCTCAGCCGGCACAGCCCAGGGGATCTTCCGATGGGGACAGTGACCAACGCCCTCATAAACCCCCTCCTGCCTTCACCCCGCTCCAGGGACATGAGGTGTAGAGACCATCAGCAATCCCCATTATCCCGGTGCCTCTGGAGTTGTGTCCTGAAAGGACTAAGGGTGCCCGGGGAGGGAAGTGGGTTTAACTTCCCAAAAACCCATCAGAGCTGTGTCCTTAAGTGCCAGGGGCTGCTGCCTTCTGCTGCCAAACTTCCCTTTCCTTCCCTCTCGATGAGATGCATGTGCTGCAAGTAGGGATTTCATCCCTAAATTTGGCAGATGCCTTTTGACCCTTCCCAGTGCTGCCAGTTCAACGTGGCTCCTGTGGATGTAGCCGGCAGGAGAGGATGGGCTAGGCTTCAGTGCTGGGCTCCTGCTGATCCTGTAAAAATCTAATGGGAATTCGCTGTGGCTGATGCTTCATCATTAACTGAATCACTGTAGCTGCCTTTCACCTTCCTGTCTTCCATGGAATATTCTTTTTCCCTGTTTTTTCCCTCCTGCAGTGGGCAGACACCAGCTACTTCAGAGCTGAATTTTCTCAGGAAAGCCCAGACTCTGGAGACCTACGGGGTTGACCCACACCCATGCAAGGTAAAACAGTTGCTAAACCAATGCCTTAGGCTGTTGCTGGGGTTGGATTCCTCTCTGCGGCCAGTGATGACCCGCAGAGGTGCCAGGGACTGTCCCGAGTGCATTTGTCACCTGCCAGTGGCTCTGGGGCTGTGGTCAGGGGGACGTGCTGAGGCCATCAGCCTTGTCCAGCCATGGCCCCATCCCTGGCCAGTGCGAGTGCACAGAGGGGAGCAGGGAGGACGAGTGCTGTGAAACCCTCCCAGGGGTATCAGGGAAGCTGCAGGAAAGTGTTTTCAGTGCAGACAGCTGTGACAGGGTGGTCGATTCTCTCCTGCAGAAGCAGGGCTCTGGAGGCAAGAACAAGGTTAGTGACGTGGCTGAGGAGCCACCAGGCATTAATCTGTCTGGGACAGTCCATCCCTCTGCCCTGCCAGCCCATAATCCAGTTTGGGGTTGGAAATGCTCTTTATTGACTGAGGATGTCACTGCGTGTGGCTCTCTGGTCCCTGGTAATCCCATCACATGCAGATGGATGTGTAGATACAAAGCAGACAGAAAATTCTCCTCTCAGGCAGTGCCTGTGCTGGGGTTCCCTGGGGGATATCCCTGAACTGTGCCACATAAACTCACAGTTGCAGTAAATTAGGGGCGTTCCCAGTTTAAGGGCAGTTTCTGAGTACCCAAGAGGTTGCTTTGCTCTGAATTCCCTCTAAACCAGTGGTCTTGCCAGCAGCCACCCACTTGTGACCTTTGCTGCTAGTCAGGTAATTGGCTTCCTTTTACTCCAAGAACCTTTTGAACATATTTGAGTTACACTGATTATTGTTCTAATAACAGCTAAGGACAAACATACACACTGGTAGGTCTATCAGCAGAATTGCGCCTAATTCATCAAGAGCTGCTGTTAATATGCTTGAAGGATCTGGAAACCAAAGTTAAAGGAAGCTGATTCTGTTCTCTCTTCTCCAGTGGATTGTGGCAAAGTTTGGATAAGGGGTTGTTTCCTCTCACCAGCCATCCTCAGTTCAGTGCCCCTTGACTCAATCCTGTCTGAAGTTTTCATGGTACTCTCATAGTAATTTTCTCCCCAAAAAGCAAACACAAAGAGAGATCTTCCTTTCTTAAGCAGGGCTCACCTGAGTCCTGGGCTGCCCAGGACCAAAACAAGTACCAAACTTGTTTCATATGTAACCCCTGTAGTAATGTGTGTATTTGTGTGTTTGAGAACAGCTGGGGTCCCTCTGTTTCTCTGTTTCATGTGATGGACAGAACTTCTGGCCTGGCCAAGGAGAACCATGGAATGGTTTGGGCTGGAAAAGCCCTCGAAGACCATTGAATCCAACCATTCCTCAGCACTGCCAAAGCCACCACTCACCATGTCCCTGAGTGTCATGTCCACACATTTTTTTGAGCCCATGTAGGGTTCTGTGCCCCATATAGCACTCCTGGCCCCTCCCAAGCCTCTGTGCCCCCAGGAGGATACATCCTTCTGCCAAGACTCTGCTTCCTTTCCTGGAGGTTTTCCCAGATTTGGGAAAGAGGCAAAGCACTTTGGGCAGCCCAGGGCCTGAGCTGTGGCTGGTTTGTGCACAGATACACAGGAATGTCCCTCCTGTGCCAGCCAGGGCTGTGGTGTTCCTGGGGGGATGAGTTTGGGCTTCCCCCCTTGCCATGTGCAGGTGTTGGGTAGAGGGTCAGCACTCTCTGCCTTTGACCATTCAGCCTTGACAGCTGGATGGACTTTTGTTCTGAGCATCCCTCAAAATCCCTCTGGGTATCTGCTGGCCAAAAAACCTACAGGATGAACCCAGCCATTACTGCTGACCCACAGCTGTTCCACGTTTTTACAGTTCAGCCTGTCCCTGGTTTTGCCTGTGTGCAGTGCAGTCACCAGTCCCTCCCCTGGAGCCAGGTCCTTGGGATTGGGTTAAAGTGCTGACACTAATTAGTGGGTTTGGACTGGCTCAGTGCCGCCCAGGGCACCGGCTGGGCAGGGCTCCGAGGGAGGGAAGTACAGCTGGGGTTATCATGTTCTGGGTTAATTACTATATATAATATATATATTTAGGACTTGGACGTCAGTGATCCTTGTGGGTCCCTTCCGACTCAGGATATTCTATGATTCTATGATAAAATAATAAATAACCATATTAAACTATATATATTATAGTAATTATATATACTAAATAAATAGTTTATATCTGTATAATAACTATATATAGTTACATGGAGTAGTATAGTTACAATATGTACTATATAAATACACATTCATCACAACAATTATAACAGGGTATTATATTAATAGCATAAATTCTATTAGATATGTCGATATGACATTTAATAAAGATGATAACAGATAACAGTAACATCCTGTTGGCGGTGCTGGCACACAGGGTGGTGCAGTGCCCCAGGCCTGGGGCTGAGGGGGTGGCTGCTGTCCCAGCTGTGCTGAGGGACAGCAGCTGCACGAGCCCTCGCTGTCACCTTGCAGGACGTGTCCGGGAACGCGGCGTTCCTGGCCTTCACTCCCTTCGGCTTCGTCGTTCTGCAGGGAAACAAGAGAGTTCACTTCATCAAGTGGTGAGTTCCCACGCGGGTTCCTGTCGCTCCATGGGCACCCCCGGGGTGTCCGAGGGGTGGCCGGGTGTGTGGGCACTGGACAGTGCTCAGTGCACCCAGAGCTCTGCTGCCCCAGCCTCATTATTCTCTACATTTGTCCCCATTAAACTTCCTCGTCCCCATGTCGTCCCCATCCCAAATCCCCCCAGCCACTGTGAGCCTTTCTTAGCTGTTCCTGGGACACTGCTCAGTGTCCAGTTTTGGCCAGTGTGTCCCTGGCAGCTGGTACTGCCCCTGGCTGGTGTCCATGGGACGAGGCCCTGCTGACCCTCAGCTTCACCCCAGGCTGTCCCCCATTCCAGCTACGGGTCTCTGAGCCAGGGCTGCTCTCATCACCCTGTGGCACCTCCTGGGATGGAAAACAGGGTCTGGAAGCTGCCCCACTGCCATTCCAGCCACCAGCCCTGACCGTCACGGTGCCAGGAGCTGGCTGGGCTGGGTGGGCTCTGCACAGCCCCCACCTGCCTGTCCTTGTCCCTCCAGGAACGAGGTGACCAAGATGAAATTCGAAGGGAAGACTTTCTATCTGTACGTAAGTCAGAAGGAGGTGAGTGCTTCCCCTTCCCGTGGGACTTCCTGGGCACAGCGTGGTCATTCCTTCAGTGGGTTCTCCACGAACGTGGCAGCAGCATCACCCTGGCCTTGCAGGGCAGGGACATGGGGATGGTGACAGCAGCTGCAGCTCTGTGGCAGTGCTGGGGTCACCTCCCTGCTCCTGCTGGTGCCCAGATCTGGGCATTGGGCCCCACAGCCCCCCTTAGCCCCAGGCCAGGCCGCAGTGGGGCCTCTGCCAGGACCCCCCACAGCTCCTCACCATGCTTTCCCTCGGGGTTATTCCCAAGGTGCTTATTCATTGCCACCATCCCTCAAAGTCAGCCAGAACACCTCTGGCTGGAGTTGGCTCCCACAGGAGCCATCAGCAGGAAATTTTTAAAAAAACTGTGTTTCTGGCTGTTTCCAAAGGCTGGGAGCAGAGTGGGAGGTGTGGGCACTGGAGCACATCTGCCCAACCATCATGCCAGGTGCTGCACCAGGCTGACCCCTGCATCCCAAATGGCTCCAGAGCAGGACCTGTCCATGCCAGTGCCACTCTCCAGCTCTGTCTACTTCATTCTTTGTCTGTGGGATGAGCACTACTCCCTGTTCTCCCCCTCGACTCCCTGTGTTTCTCCTTTAGGAGAAGAAAATTGTTCTCACCTATTTTGCCCCGACACCAGAAGCCTGCAAACACCTCTGGAAGTGTGGGATTGAGAACCAGGCTTTCTACAAGTAAGTGCTCGTTTGTGGCGTGTCCTGCAGCCCCCATGGGTTGGTGCCCACCTGTGGGTTCCATCCAGGCACTGGGGTCAGTCACTGTCCATGTGGCACCTCATCCCAGTGGCCCTGGCAGAGCCACCAGTCACCAAAAGCACCGGTGCCCCTGGATGGGGGTCTCTGCCCTGCAGGGACCCCCTTTTCCAGCCCCTCTGTGCTCATCCCTCCTCAGCAAACTTCCACCAGGAAATTATAACTAATTATTTGGGATGAAGCCTGGAATGCCAAGCAGCACCATCCTGTTCATTCCATACTTAACCCAGCCCGCTTTGTGCTTCGTAATGAGTTTTATTTTAATCAGCAAGCTGCGAGACAGAGCATGCGATGCATTCCCACCGGGAATTCTGCAATCAGCAGCTGCAATCAGCAGGTTTCACTCCTCATTACATGAACATGAAATGAAATTGCAATATTGCTTTACAAATCTCTCTGTGATTAATCGTGGCAGTGAATCACCGCTGGGTTGTGCACCCGGCAGGTGGACCATGGGCTGGGCTGAAGTGCTGCTGGGCACTCCCAGGGTGAGGGATCAGCTCCTGTAGGATGGGGAGGAGATGGGATGCTCCCTCTGGGCAGCTTCACCCCCACTTGCCGAGGAGGGGCTGAGTCTGTCAGCCTGCAATTCCCAGGCCACGGTGGGCTTTCAGCCCCCTGCAGAGCGTCAGTCCCTGCACGTGGGTGTCACTGCTGGCCCTGGGGTGCTGGCGGGAGCTGTGGCCCGAGCTCCCTCCAGACTCCTTGGCAATGGGTCCTTCCTGGACACGCTCCCACTGCCGGCAGGGATGAGCTGTGCTGACAGGGACGGCTGCAGGTGCTCGTGTCCCGCCGGCCAGTGCCACCCACCGCTGCCAACCTGTCATTCCTGGTGACATTCCACATCTCCAGGGCTCTGCCCCTGTCACCTGGCCTCGCTGCCGTTGGCTCCCAGTGCTTGGCCAGCAGTGAGGGACTCTCACACGGCTCCTGGTGCTGTTGCAGGTTGGAGAAGTCGAGCCAGGTGCGGACGGTGTCCAGCAGCAACCTGTTCTTCAAGGGCAGCCGGTTCCGATACAGGTAAGTACTGGCAGCAGGAGCAGCTGCTGGATGTATTATTGGATGCTCCTTTGGACACGCTTTGGGGAGCAGTTTGGGGCTGCAGCAGCCCGGGGACATCTCAGAGTCTTCCAGAGATCCCCCCATTGCAGTGCTGACCCCCACCAGGCCACCTCCACTGCTGTCTCTGTGTCAGACATGCCACCCCCCTCCCCAGCCTCACAGGAGAAGTTTTGGAGGGACAGGAGTGGAGGATGGGAGAGGGTGGGGGATTTAGAGAACAAAAAGGCATGAAACAAATCACCACTATCCCTGAATTCCTGCAATGAGTTGCCAGAGAGAGAGCCTGGACCTCGTACCTCATATCTGCAGGATGAGACACCCCAGTGTGTCCCCAGCATTGAGGTGCACAGTGCTGGCACCCTCCTCACTGGCAGGGGAGGACCTGGATGCCTGTGCTGTGCCCATCTTGGCTGAAGGGAGGTGACCCCCTATTGTCCAGCATCCCATGCCATAAGAAGCAGCAAAATATGGTGGCAGAGGGGTCAGCCCAGCCTTTCCGAGCTTCTCCATCACCCCCATTCGCAACAAACATTTCTGCTTTCCCCTGGAGCTGCGGGGAGAGCCCCCTGGGTGGCTGTGTGGGGCGGGGCCAGGCTGTGCCCGGTGTGACCCCATGGCTGCCAGGGCTGCGCTCTTGTCCTCACCTCTGCTGGTCTTGCCCCACCTGCAGCGGCCGCGTCGCCAAGGAGGTGATGGAGTCCAGCGCCAAGATCAAGAGGGAGCCCCCCGAGATTCACCGGTAAGAGCCCGGCAGCAGCTCCCGGGGTGGGTGCCCGGGGCGGGAGCGTGGCCGGAGCGCTGCCGTGTGCCCGGGGCGCCGGCTCCGTGCTGGCTCTGACCCTGTCCCCGCTCCTGTCCCCAGGGCCGGGCTGGTGCCGAGCCGGAGCTGCCCCTCCATCACGCACGGCCCCCGGCTGAGCAGCGTGCCCCGCACCCGGCGGAGAGCCGTCCACATCTCCATCATGGAAGGTAGGACACGGGGCGGCACTGCCGGACACCCTGGGGCGCGGGAGTGGGGACACGCACCCCTCTGCACACACACACGGACAGCGGCACGCAGACACGGGTACACAGACAGACACACGGACACAGACAGGGGCACACAGACACGGGTACACAGACAGCCACACGGACACGTACATGTACACACAGACACACACAGGGGCACACAGACACAGGGGCACACAGACACGGGTACACAGACAGCCACACGGACACGTACATGTACACACAGACACACACAGGGGCACACAGACACAGGGGCACACAGACACGGGTACACAGACAGCCACACGGACACGTACATGTACACACAGACACACACAGGGGCACACAGACACAGGGGCACACAGACACGGGTACACAGACAGCCACACGGACACGTACATGTACACACAGACACACACAGGGGCACACAGACACAGGGGCACACAGACACGGGTACACAGACAGCCACACGGACACGTACATGTACACACAGACACACACAGGGGCACACAGACACAGGGGCACACAGACACGGGTACACAGACAGCCACACGGACACGTACATGTACACACAGACACACACAGGGGCACACAGACACAGGGGCACACAGACACGGGTACACAGACAGACACACGGACACACACACACACATACACACAGACACACAGACATGTACACACAAACACATCTACACAGACACACCCAGAAGGACACACAGACGTGCACACAGACACACACAGAGACGTGCACACAGACACAGGGACACAGACGCATACACAGGCACACAGACATGGGCACAAACACGTGTGCACACACACAAACATGGGCACACAGACACACACACAGGGGCACACAGATGTGCACACAGACACAGGTACACACTGACACACTTACACACACAGACATTTACACACACATGAGCACACAGACACACACACATGTGCACGCATGTCCAGCTGAGGCTGCAGCCCCAGTGGCTTGTCCTGAGAAAGGCTGGTGTTTCACCAGGCTGGAGCGGGGCGGCTGCTTCTCCCCATCCTGGGGCTGTGTCAGAGTAGGATGCACTGGGAAGAAGGTCTGTCAAAACACTGGGAGCAGCTGTGGGGCTGCCCCACAGGGCTGGGGACATGCTGGGGGCTGTGGCTGTGCTGCTGGTGGTGGCTCTTTTACCTGCTGGTGACAGCAGTGTCCGACTCCCAGTGATATGGCTGCTCCCTGCTCGTGGATGGGCTGTGGGGCCAACCCTGCCCCAGCACAGCCACTCCGATCCTGGTCCTGGTCCTGGAATTCGGGCAGGGACAGGGACTGGCAGCTCCAAGGGGCGGGATTTAATTCCACCAAGGGATCCCAGGGTTGGTGTCTGTGCCAGTTTTGGGGATGGAAGCAGACAGGGTCACCTCTGCCACCCAGTTACATGTGACAGTCTCTCCCCCACATGCCGTTGTGAAGCAGCCAGAGCCTTAAATCACCTCCTACCATAAATCACCCCGAGCTGGTACCACCCCTTTGCTTTTCCTCACTCTCACTTCAGCTCGGTCTCGTGGGAATGCGAGTGCTCAAAATAGTGCTGACCCCCGGGCCAGCAGCAGTGCCACTTGCAGAGCCGTCCCCGCACTCCTTGTGTCCCTGTGCCACGGGCCACCATGGTGAAGTGCCTGGTAAAGATTAAAACCAGGGTCAGCGTCCACCTGTGGCTCATCAACCACTGCTGCCGGGAGGTGCGGGTCCGGGTGCTGGCCCTGGGGCCACGGCTGCTGTCCCGGGCCCTGGGGATTCTGCCGCTGCTCCCGGCTGTCCCCAGCCTTGGCCACGATGCTCCGTACGGCCATGGGGACCCACCTGAGCCAGGTAATGCTGCGCCGTGGGGTCTGGGCTCTTCTGAAGTGTCCGTGGGGATCCCCATGGGCTGTGGACCCTGTAGTCAGCTGGTGGCCACAGCCCTGGGAGCAGGTGGAACACAGGAATGTGGGATGCAGGATATACGTGGCAGGGAGTGGGCTGGGGTCTCGGATGCTGACTGGACTCCAGGTTACTACCACAAAGCAGCTCTGGTGGTGGGGCTGGACTCAGATTTCCCAGGATTTTCTAGCGTCTGGTGTCAGTCCTGTGGAAGGAGATGGCAGGAGGGTTTGGATCTGGGGGGCCAGCACTGCTCTTACTGTGGTGATGAGCAGGGGAACCCCCTCAGTGGGTGCTGTGGGGAATGTTCCCATGAGAGGGGGGAGCACAGAGCTGGCAGGGTGAGAGCTGTTCCCTCCTCACGGCCCGGGAGCCCCGGCGCTGCGGCGGCACTGGCGCTACACTGGGCTGAGCTGGAGGCATGCGGGCAGCGTTCACAAACGAGAGGCTGCAAATCCCCGGGAATGCAGCCGGATGAGCTCCGGGTGCTGCCCTCCGCCCTTGGGCAGTGCAGGGCCAGGATGTGTGGTGACATGTCAAGGTGCTTCGGTGCACTGTGCTCTTCCTGCGGCGACAGGTCCAGCCCTGTCCCTCTCCAGCCGCCTGCAGGGTGGCCCTGGGGACCAGCTGGTCCCCACCGTGACCTTCAGACACCCTCCCTGGAGCTGGGGCCACTGCAATGGCAGAGTTCCTTTCCCCGGCTGCCAAAACTACCTGCAACAAGTCCCATATGTGTGTGGTTTCTTGGAATTTGGCGATTTGGTGATGTTGGTAGGGGCAGGAGTTCCTCAGCACAAAGGACCAAAGCTCAGCCTGGTACGGGGCTGGGAGCTGGCACAGGGGGCTGGCACACAGCTCCTCCCACGGCTTCTGCTCGTGTGTGAGTGATGTAAAACATTTGGTTTGTGATGAACTCAGAGCAGCCTGTGCTGCAGGAGTCTTCCGCATGAGATGGGGACATCTTCCCCCGTGTGATGGGGGACACCCACCCCCGACCAGAGCGGCACAACCCTCCCTTCGTGCACCTCCCACCGTGGGTTCTCACCCATCCCTGCCCCCAGCCCTCCCCCGCTGCCATGGCTGCGCTCCCCAGCTCATTCCTGCCTGTGTCGCCGTGTCCCGGGCAGCTGCCGCGGTGACACAGTGCTACAGCTGGCACTGCCAGCGGCAGAGGGGCCCCAAGCACTGTGGGCAGCTGCCAGGGGGACTGTCACTGTCACCTCTGGGCAGCTACAGCCCGCGGGTGCGTGTGATCGACTGTGGATGGGCTGGACCCTGCCACGGCCCCAGCTGGCAGCCAGCGGCTGGCGGTGACGGTGACAAGCCAGGCGGGTGTCGAAGTGCCACCGCCACAGTCACGAGTCGCACTGAAGGGGCTGCAGGTCCCGAAAGACCAACAACAACCACAACCAGCAACCCAGGGCAACCTCGCCCTGTCCCTGCGGGGGACACCGGGGTCGGGCAGTGCAGGAGGCTCCTGGCTGTGGAGAGGGAACCCCCTGCACCCCGCTGAGCGTCCCCCTTCCCCCTCCCTGTCTTCCCAGGCCTGGAGTCCCTCCGTGACAGCGCCCACTCGACCCCGGTGCGCTCGGCCTCCCACGGCGACGCCTTCGCGGGCCCCGGCCGGAGCGGCCGCGCCGAGAGCAGCGAGCGGGTGGCCGTGATCGCCGACGAGAGCTACAGCCCCGCGGACAGCGTGCTGCCCACGCCCGTGGCCGAGCACAGCCTGGAGCTGATGCTGCTGTCGCGCCAGGCCAACGGGGCCCCGTGCAGCATCGAGGAGGAGAAGGAGTCAGAGGCGGGCACGCCGGCGGCAGAGGCGGAGGGCGAGCTGCGGGCGCTGTGCCCGGGCGCAGGCGGCCTGGGGCCGGCACAGGCCCAACAGGTGAATAAGTTTGTTTTAAGTGTCCTCCGTTTGCTCCTTGTGACAGTTGGACTCCTCTTTGTTTTGCTCCTCCTCCTGATCGTCCTTACCGAGTCCGACCTTGACACTGCCTTTTTCCGTGATATCCGCCAGACCCCAGAGTTCGAGCAGTTCCATTACCAATACTTTTGTCCCCTCAGGCGATGGTTTGCCTGCAAGCTCCGCGCCGTGGTAAACCTGCTCATTGACACCTGAAGGCAGGAGCCACCACGGGGGCCTGGACCTGCCGCCGTCCCCACGCGGGACCCACCGGGGCACTCACTAACCCTCCCCTCCCGACCCAGAGCCCGGCCGGCCGAGGAGGCGGCTCTCCGGGAGGAAGAGGAGGGTGGGCGCAGCCCCCGGAGCCCTCTCCTCCCCGTGCCCAGTCGCGCCGCTCCCACCCCCGGAGCCCGCACAACACCTCCCGTCCCGATCTCATGCGCACGACTCGGGAAGCACCAAGCAGAGGGGAATTCATTGCTCTGCCACCCCCGCGCCCGCGCAGCAGCCGGGGCTGGGGGGCCGTTCCACAGGAGCTTTAGCAATGGTGCTACTGAGGTTTAATTTAACACTCGTGTACTGTTACGGTATGAAATCTGCACTGTGCCCGCCACCACCGCCCTCCACGAACCGCTTGGCAGAGCCCTCCCTGTTCACCGGAGCCTCCTACGAGGTGACACAGCCGCCACGCTCTCGGGGATGCCCCGGTGCCCCCCCTCCCCACAGCGCAGCGATCTGGAGCCCTCGCCCTGCTGCGGACTCGGCCCTTCGCCACTTTTTTAAGCCTTGAAGCATCGGTGCTCCCAAGGGCAGGGGAGCATGGAAGCCAGGGGATGCCAGGCACGTGTGGCCAAACCTGGCATGGAGCTGTAGTGACTGTGTCAGATTTATTGGGATGACCTTTACCCTCAGCCAGTTGTACCCGTTTTGTAAAAAAAGCCAAGCAAAAAGAACAAAAAAACAAAAGAGACATTTCAAGGTCTATTTTAACAAGGAAATGCTATTTTGTTATCAAATCTAATCCAGTCTTTTTTTACTTTATGGATGGGGTGACCGTGGGTGCCAGTACCGAGCGGTTCCCAGTGAGCAATGGTTTAAGAGTAAACGCCAGGAGTCCAACGCCAGCCGAGCCCTGCTGGGTTTGGTACAGAGAAGGAGCTCTGGTTTTGGGACTCTTCCCAAGAGGACACCAGTTCAGAAGCACAGGTGACACCGAAGAAGCCAACGGACACCTTCAGCCCCGACCGTTGTTAACTGCAAGTCAATAAACCCGACCCATCGCGCTGGTGACAACCCCCGGGACTGTTGGTCACCAGGAGCAGCAGCCCATCCACAGGGAGCAATAACAGCCAGTTCTGGTTAGGTTTGGGTGAGAAGTTGGACATATCAGAAAAAAAAAAAAAAAAAAAAAAAAAAAAAAAGGTAAAAACAGTTGAGCAAGTTTAATTTCATCTCAGGGAGAGATTTTGCCGTAAGCTGGGGCCATAACTGCAGTTTTACAAAGCCTGATGTCTGTGTTGTCTTTGAGCATCCACCACCCACTGCCGGGCGGGACGGTGACACCGGGCCAGTCGAGCTCCTTGTCACTGCAATAAGGGGAGAGGTCCCGCTGGGGGGTACAGCCCCCTGCCCAGGTCATGGCCGCGGCCACCCGCTCACAGCATGAGGCCCGAGGAGGGGGTGGGGTCCAGCCCCGGCTCCAGAGCAAGGCAGGAACCCTCCGGGAAGGCTCCAGGAGCCCTCCGGGAAGGCTCCAGGAGGCGGAGGAGCGATTTTTTTTACATGATAATCCTGTTTTATGCAACATAGCAAAATTAACTCTTAGTGTAGTGTTCCTACCTCAGCCCATAGTGCTGATGTTTCTATGCAGTTGTGCTCGTCCCGACGCTGACATTTTTTACCCCCGGGTTAACGCTGCAGTGTCGTCCTTCCTCCGCCTCCTCCTCCTCCTCTTCCTCCTCCTTCTCCTCCTCTCTTCACTGCAATGTTCTGTGTGACGTGTGACAGCACAGCTCCATCCCACGCTCCATCCTTTTCGGACACATCCTCCGAACCCCCACCTGGGACCTTCCACCTTGGCTTTCCTCGGATAACGCTCTGTGCCAGCCCCAGGTCACCTCTGCCGTTGTCACCCAGCGTTTTACTGCAAAACCACGAGAACTGGTGATTTTCCGTTGTACGTTTTTCCCGTCTGTCCCAGATCCTGTCGTGTTTCAGGCCCTGTTAGTTTTACCCATCTTTCTATCAAAATGTTGTTTCCATAGGTTCTGAGATCAGAAACCCATGAATCTCGTCCTAGCATACTGCATCTTTCAGCAGTAGACAGTGAAATACCTGAAAATGTGAATTTCTTAGTTTTCATAAAGAAAACCTAGAGATTAACCTTTCATGTGCCAAATACTGTAAGTTACATCTTTTTTTCCTTCAAAATGTACCTTTTTCTACATATCCAATACCTTAGTTAGCATAAAATCATTGGTGCCATGAAAAGTATTTTTAAATTTAAATAAATATTTAAATATCATGAAAAGCAGAGTTGGGATGAGCTTTGTTCAGTGATTCTGATTTTTCTTTACTCAAGTAGAAACAGCTCAAACGGTGGGAAACTTGGTCTTTTAGCAGTTTCTCATTGGAGTGAGGAGCAGCTTCAGGCCATGCAAGTTCCAGAGCTGCAGGTGAGTCCCTCACACGTCTCTGCACTCTGGGAGCACAATTTTACAAATGCACCTGGGAGTTTTGGGCCCCTCACCATAAGGAAGATACTGAGGGGCTGGAGCATGTCCAGGGAAGGGAACAGAGCTGGGGAAGGGGCTGGAGCACCAGGAGCACCTGAGAGAGCTGGGGGGCTCAAGGATCAATCTCATTTCCATGGAAGACACGGGTGCCAAAGGTAGTTTAAACGATTTATTGTAAGACTTTCAAAGTACATTTCTGTCCTGAGAAACAACAGTCAGCTTCGGAACTGCTTAATACGGAATAAACAAAGTCAATGCAGAAAGTTAAGAAATGCACATCTAAGGCACTTCTATTCTTTGAACACATGAAGGCGGCCACTGGAGTTGCCCCCCACCAGGATGTTCTGGCTGGGGTGGACGACGTTAATGGAGCACACGGAGCCAAGGTAGTCCATGTTGCAGAAGGAGTGCAGCAACTTCCCGGTGTCCTGGAAGACCTGGATCTGCCTGGGCTGTGCCATGCTGCCCACCAGGAAGCAGTGCTCCTGCTTGGGGTCCCAGATGGCCCTGAAGCGGCTCAGCCAGCGGCCTGTGTTGTTGTTGTGTCTGCAGAGGAAGAGGAACATCTTTCCTCGTGAATCCAGCATTTTAATTTGCCAGTAATGTCCCATTGGCTGCCTTGCCTTCTAAACCTTCAGCACCCACACTGGAGTGCTCAGATCCCTGCACTGGATCCCTGTCCTGGGATGGGCAGGATGGGACAAGAATACCAGAACGGTTTGGGTTGGGAGAGACCTTAAAGCCCATCCAGTGCCACCCCTGCCATGGGCAGGGACACCTTCCACTATCCCAGCCTGCTCCAAGCCCTGTCCAGCCTGGCCTTGGACACTGCCAGGGATCCAGGGGCAGCCACAGCTTCTCTGGGCACCCTGTGCCAGGGCCTCATTCCCCTCAGAAGGAGGAATTTCTCCCCAAAACCCCATCTAACCCTGCCCTCCAGCAGTGGGAAGCCATTCCCTGTGTCCTGTCCCCCCAGGCCCATAGGAGCAGCTGTGGTGCTGCCCTCGGCCCAGGTGTGCTCTCCTTACCTGATGGAGCTGAGCAATGTGACAGTCGATGACAAGGATGTGGTGTCGTAGACCCTGAGCACAGAACAGCACATTAATACCATGGACCTGTGCTAAAAAGGCAGCCCTTCCTTCCCTCACACAGCAGGATCAGCTCCTGGGGCCACCCAGGCGTGTGGGACACAAGGAGCAGCACAGACACCAGCTTGGCCACAGGCACCAGCATCCCAGCTGGAATCACTGGATGTGCTTGGTGGATTTGCTTTCAGCTGGAACTGCAGCCCACCCTTTGTGGCAGCTCTGCAGGAGGGGCTGGAGAGGCCAAGGGCCAGCCCACCATCCCACCTGCTCCTTCACCCCCATGAACTTGGGGGATTCCACCCCTGGGGGCAAAAACTGCCCAGCCCAAACAAAATTAGGTAATTACCGAAATTATGGTCACAAAGTAACCACGAGAAAAAGAACCTCTAACACAAGCAACTCACAGCAGCTTAAATGATGCAACAGTAGGCTGTTTACAGAAGGGCTGATATCATCATTATTTCACGTACCAGCTACAAAAAAAATTAGTTTCTGAGCATTTTGTGTTTGTGTTCACCAGCCAGGTTTTGGCTGGCTGTTTTCGTGGGTTTTGCTTTTGTTTGATTGTTTTTTAAAGACTAACAGTACCTGTATATTTTTACTGTTAAATATGCTGCGGGAAAATGAGAATTAGAAAAAAACCAACCAAAACAAAAAATCGTTAAAAACTACATTAAAAATGTTAGTGCAAGTAAATCTTTATCATTTTTTTAAAGAGATAAAGACGGAAGGTTCTCAACGATGGGTCATGTGGAGAGGTAATAATAATAATAATAATAATAATAACAATGACAATAAACTGCCCAAACAGTTGGTATTTTCCATGAGGATTCTTCCTTCCACAGCCTTACCTCAGCTTGTCGTCAGCACACACCGTCACCACCCTGCTCCCAGTGACAGGTGAGAAATAGGCCGAGGCCACACTTTTGGTGTGTCCTGTGAGAGAGCTCAGGGGCTTGTTCCCCTTGGCCTTCAGGTACCGAACATCGAAAACACAAACGTCCCTGCAACAGGTACCACACACACTTCAATAATTATCCTTCATTTACTAAAAAAGCTCCAGAGCACAGCAGGCTGTGTGGGAGCTGGTTTAGAGCTTCAATATCCACGCAAATGGTGGCTCCAAGGAATTTTGGGAGCACCAAAACCACCCCAACCAGCCCTCCACAAAGTCCCTCTGGGCCAAAGCCCACCAGGGCCCATCTGTCCACCTTTCCAAAAGGTGAAGGGAAATCAAACCGAATCCCACCTTAAACTTGTTTTCTAAAAGGACCGAGATAGCTCTGACTGTACATTGAGACTGACAAACTCCTCAGCCCCAGCTCTCCCCAGCACAGAGTCCACTGCAAAACCAACCGGTTCAATCTGGGCTACGTACACGGAGCCAGCAGCCAGGAAATACTGTTTGTTCACGGGGTGCACGTGGACTGTGCGTGTCCTCCTGAAGCCAATGTCTGCAGAGAGCTCCGAGGACATCCCCGGGGTCCGTCTGTCCACCACAGCCACGTCTCCATCCCAGTGACCCACAATGGCAGTGGAGGCATTCTCTTCCAGGAAGTCAAAGGAGGAGAAGTGTTCCTCACTCCTGCAGATCTGAGCCCAGAGAAGGTCAAATGCCACCAGAAATAAAGGAAACACCCAGATGTTTTAACCAAACACCCAAACACTCCCTGGGCTATGGGTTTCATCCTTTCTCTTTTTAGTTTACTAAAAACACTAGTGCAGCCCATGTGACAGCCTTACCCAGCCATGCAGGTAACCCTTCTGTGAAACAGGTATGCTTTCCACCGGGGAAACAATTAGGAGATAATTAACCATCCAAATCAGACCAGCAACAGCACACTCCAAATTCCCTGTTAGATATCCTACAAGGCACTGTCACCTCTGGGTTCCAGCAATCAAAGGGCTGTTGGCCTTGAGCACACACTGAGCAAGGATTAAGGATATCCTTCCCTTCTCCAATGCTGCAGAAAGTTTTAATCATGTGCAGAAATGTAAACTTGGAAATTGGGAGAACCCAGGCTGTCACTGGGTTTTGGTGAGTAGGAAACATCTCCCTATTTCTGTGATGTTAATTAAAGGTTAATTCTCATGTCCTTGTGGAAATGGAACTTGAACTTTCTTGTTAATAAAACAACCAAATAACGACTTGGTACAAGCAGATGGAACCTTCCCAGCAGTGCCTCACCTCATCAAAGACAGCCCTGGTGACATCGCCACAGCGCAGAGTGTCATTGCTGAGGGACAGCAAGTGAGCAGGGTTGCAGGGAGAGAAGTGCATGCAGTTGACCTGGAAGCTGTGGGGGATGAAGATGTGGGCTCCTTCCTCAGACCTGCAGCTCTGCAAAATGATCCCACAGACACAGGTGCTGATCGCTAAAGTTATTTCTTTTAATTACTACAACTCTTAAAGCCAAACCTCTGGTTTTTGAATGTTTTTTGGAGGAGGCAGAGAGTGCTGGGTGAGAGGAGATACCATCACAGGTAATATGGACAGTGAGGCAGCTTCTGGTCCCTATTTACAGAAAGCTGCAACCTCCTGCTGCAATTAGTGCCACTGCAACTGGCAGCCCTGGATCTGGACAGCAGCACCTGGCTCATTTTCACCCACAGAGCTGGCTTCTGTTACCACATGTGCCTTTTACATTAAAATATGAACACACTGCATTACTGAGAGTTCAAGCTGAATTAGTGACCCAAACTGCATGAAAGCAGAATATCCTGTGTCTTCTCTTCTAAATTTTACACAATTTTGTTATTTTAAAAGAAACTGAACAGGTCATTGTGGACCCATTCCACAAAGATCACTCAGCTCTCAAACTTCAGAAAAAACCAAGGGAGAGCAA
The DNA here is from genome assembly GCA_013397915.1 of Daphoenositta chrysoptera. Classification (NCBI taxonomy): domain Eukaryota; kingdom Metazoa; phylum Chordata; class Aves; order Passeriformes; genus Daphoenositta; species Daphoenositta chrysoptera. The sequence continues at coordinate 364,062 of VZRO01003123.1, forward strand.
AAGGGAAAGCCATTCTGGCAACTCTAAAATTGACAACCATCCTGGTATTATCCCTAAAAATGCAGAAACCCTAAAACCCCCTTAGGAGCCAGACAAAATGCCACCCCAGGCTGTGCCCCACCTGCACCTGTCCTGAACCACACACCTGTTCAGGTGATTGGGGCACATCAACCACTCACCACATTCCAGAGGCCAACGTGCCCCCACTTGTCTCCAGCTGCCACAAGGATGGTGCTTTCGGAAGGGTGGATGGCCATGGAACACACCCGGGCTTTCACCACCTTCCTGATGTTCTCCTCTCTCAGCACCATGCTGCTCAGGCTCTCCTGGTACCTGGAAAACCAAAATAACAACCATCACCAAAACGTTCATTTGAGAAGGAAGGGGGGCCAGACAACACCCAGTTTTGGCTGCTGTTTTGACATTACCTCTTTATGTCAGGTGTGCCCCGGTCAGCATCATCTGCTTTCAGCTACAGGCAGAAAGGAGGTATTTATCAGAATCAGAGCCCATCGTGGATATGATGTAGTGAACCTACATTATCCAAAAAAATCTAATTAAACTAATAATACCTCACTTATCCTCATCCACGTGCCCAGCAAGGCCTCTGTCCATTTACTGTCCTCTGCCTGATCCTCTGGAACCATGGGCAAAGGTCCGACTGGAACCTGAGGCTGGGATGACATTGGCAATTTTTGTAAGTCAAACCAACTAAAACCGCAAACAAGGTGAATTGGTACTTTCCCCATACCAGACATTCTGAGAACATGCCTACAATAGGACAGGAAATAAACAGTAAAAACAGAAGGTCGTATCATAACCTTATGAAAAAGATAATTTCACTGGCAGCACAGACAAACTGCATTCCTGGGTTTCTTCCTCCCCTGATACTCCAGCAGGACCTTTATTACAGATTCAAATCTATTCTACAGCTCCATGGAAGGTTTAAATTCCCATCTCTCAGAACAATATACGTTTTACTTGTTGCTCAATCACTGCTTCAAAGAGATGGTAAATATTACCCAGGAAAATAAAACGAGATCAGAAGTTACAGAGAAATAAAAGCCAGAGTAATAAACCTTTGAATTTAAGGCTGCTCAGCTCCATGGGCTGTTGACATGGAATGTTTTACTTCAGGACCCTCCTGTGGATCCCCAGCTGCACCATGTCATCAGCCTGGGCCACAGAGCACTGCCTGGCTTGTGGCGAGACCGTGGCACTTGCTGAGGGTGACAGAACTGACCCTTCCTGACTGGCCCTGTGTCACCATCTCCCAAATGCCTCAGGGTTTGCAATGCCCAGTGCCACCAGCACTGCTTTTAGAAAGCTGCTGTGCACACACCCCTCCTCCAGCCCTTCCCCATCTCACGTATTCCTCTGCTCCTGGCCGGGAAGGCATTGTCTCCAACAGTGGAATGTCCAGCGGCTCCACTCGGAGCAGGCGCATGGATCGCCGCCGGGTCGTTTCATCCTCCACCTTTTTAGGCTTGGGCCTGGAACAAGGAGAACATCTCAGTTACAGAACAGAGTCCCTGAATTTAGGGACAGACCCAAGGGCACAGCTGGGACACACCCCGACACCAGCCCCTCCTGGCCCGCTGCAGGAGGGATGGGGTTGCTTTTCCCATCAGTGACTGAGGAACAACATCACGAGCACTTTGCAATGCACACACAGGTGCTGCACCTCTGTTTTCCTTGTGATACATCCATCCCACCACTGCCACTTCCCTTCCCAGCTCTCCTCATTCATTATCCATCCTGCCATTCACCCACCAAGAGGGCCTTTCCCACCTTCTGCCATCACACAGCTTACTCTTTATTTGGGCTTCAGCTCATTTTCTGGTGGACCTGGCACTGTTTTGGTACTGCCAAATGTCTTCTCCTCTACATTTACTGGTTACCCTCTCCCTTGCACCTTGGTCACACCCTCTCTTTTTTTCCCCACATCTTTTCCTAACATTTGTTTTCATCCCACAATGAATAATCAAGGATATAAATCTCACCTACTGTTATTTTACCTTTTGGTGACATGAGACTGCCTTTTAGTTGCAATTTGGTTAAGTCTTGCAGCTGACTTAAAGAGAAAAGAGATTAATTATATATATAATGAGCATAAAGAATTAACGTGTATAAAATACAATTACCTCAAGGCTGGAATGAACTCATTGCATTTATAATAAGAAGAAGGAGAGAAGCTGTGGTTGCCCCGTGCCTGTAAGCATTCCAGGCCAGGTTGGATGGGGCTTGGAGCACCCTGGAATAATGGAAGGTGTCCCTGCCCATGGCAGGGGGTGGAATGAGAGGGACTTTAAGGTCCTTTCCAAACATTCCAGGATTCTGTGATTTTCATGGCTTTCCTCATACAACTGCCCCAGTGAGGAAAGCTGCGCAGCACAACAGAAAGGGTTTCACACCAGGAGGGATGACAGTGCAATTATAACACTTGGAAAGACCATTTTGATGCTATTTAGACCCTATACAAACCTCATGCAGCTTTAGAGCAGCAAAGAATTTAGCATTTTCTGTAATGTTCTTCAGTCTTTTCCTTTCGTAGGCTGATAGGTGGGAATATCCATCCTACAGAAAGAAAAGCCAGTTACTCCCCATCATACAGTTACATGGCTGCGAGAGAGATCTCAGGCTCAGGCAAGTGAGCCTCGGAACTGATTAAATTACATTAAAGTGGTTTGATATATTTGTAACAATCATAAGACCATACAAATTGGGGTGGTCATGTACCAACACCAAAATCTGTCCATAGAGATCCAGCTTACTTTACAAAACTTACACTGGCAATAATTCTATGAAGAGAACAGTGTATTGTTTTTTTTAATAATGAAAAGAATCATGAAGAGACTCAAAAAAGAACTTGAAACTTCAGTGAAAGGGTAAAATGAAGTGGGAGCCAGAGGTTAAGAGGGATGAAAAAACTACGTACAGAGGAAAAGCACTTAAAAATTTTCCTTTTCTGAAGAGAATCGGTGGCCGGGTACTCACCGGAGCCGCGTCTCCCCCGTCGCTGCCGTCGCTGTCCGCATCCCACAGCCCGTCCTGGCCGCGGGCAGCCGAGCTGGGGCCGGGCGGGGAGCGGGAAGGGGATCTGGGGCCGGTGTCGGGCTCGGGGCACGGCCTCTTGCCGGCCGGAGCGCGGGTCCCCGCGGGGCTCAGCAGCCGCTTCTGGGGCCGCGGCCAGGCCCCCGCGGGCAGCGGCGTCAGCAGCACCCGCAGCTGCCGCCCC
>VZRO01003123.1:367964-383696 GCA_013397915.1 Daphoenositta chrysoptera
GGCCCGGGAGCGGCCTGCCGCTGCCGCAGGGCAGGGATAGCGGGAATAGCGCGAGGAAATTCCTCCCTTTCGGGGAGGAATCGTGTCCTGGCACGGTTGCCCAGAGAAGCTGTGGCTGGCCCTGGATGTGTCCAAGGCCGGCTTGGACAGGGCTTGGAGCAACCTGGGATAGTGGAAGGTGTCCCTGCCCTTGGCAGGGGGTGGACTGGATGAGCTTTAAGGTCCCTCCCAACCCCAACCACGCGGACTGGTTGCCCAGAAGTAGCGGATGAAATCCTCGAGTCCAGTCAAGCACGGGAAGGGCCCGTCCCTGGCCTGCCCGGTGCTCCGTGCAGAGGCCTGCAGGCACAGCTGCCTCACAACCCCGCACCCGCCACCGCCGGATCCTGGGCGAGGCAGGACCGCGCAGCCAAGGGCAGCTCCGGGCCCTGTGCCATGGCTCTGACAAGATCGCGGCTTAGAAAGAAAAAACCAGTAACTGAAAAATGCACACCCAAGGCAGGGTTGGGCACTCCCAGTTCCAGGATCTGGGGAATCAAATGGGAAACTTAAACATTCGTTACCTTTTTCCTTCCCAACCTGCCCTTTCCAGAGGAGCAGCCCAGCTTTCCACCTCTCTGGAGCACTGAGGCAGGAGCAAGGGAGAACAGAGGCAGCCACAGCTTGGGGACCACCAGCACTTGTGGTTCCCAAGCATGTCCCTGAGGGGGGTGTAAAGCAGGATCACAGGGAGGAGTGTCACCAACAGGGGAGAGTTTCCAGAACCACTCAGAAGCAGAAAGGCCCAAATAAACTGATAAGTTAAAAAATATTTATTTAATGTGAGCTTTTGTACTTCACAAATACACAAATCCCAGAAGGTTCAGCAGCATCAAATGAAACAAAAATTTAATAAACAATGATTCCATCTTGGGGAAATTAGTCCAGTAATTGCGTTTCCCAGTTACAATATGGAGTACGAAGGCTGAAGGAAGCTCCTGGATTTGGGTTTGGGCAGTGCCATCATGCCCAGCTTCCCAGCAGCTCCCTGCATGCCACCAATGCTGTGGGACACAGAGCTGGCACTGGAGGAAGCTGGAGCCTTCGAGCTCGGCAGCTTCTTGGTCCTTCTGTACCTGCTGTAGCCACTGCAAAAATCAGAGAGAAGGTGGGTATGAGACACCTGTGTCACCCGCCCTGTCCCCTGCACCAGCCTGCACTCACACAGGCACCACCACTGCATTTTCTAGAGGACTACACACCCATTTTGTAAAATTTGTTTTCTTAACACACATGGCTGCAAAACTACCTCTGAAATGCAAACAGTAAAGCTATTGCTCTGGGATGTACCCAAAGGTGAGAAGCAACAGCAAGTGACACTTCAGAGGCAGCAGCAGTTAACGACAGCTATTCCAGTAGATGGGAAAGCACAAGGGTGGGACAAAATCTGCTGAGCTGGGAAAAGCCACTTGCTACAAAAACCAAGGAGCAGAATGATGAAAAATGGGGCAGGGAAGGGGAAATCCTTGGCAAGTGGCAGATCTGCCCTAGAAGCTCAAGACCAACCAACAGCAGATGCAGATGTTGCCTTGCATGAAACAGAGGGAGAATCTGAATTAACAAGGGGCTGAAGTTCAAATATTCCATCAAATGTTCAAAGTTTTAAGACCTCTTTATGATTTCAAGCAAGGAACCCGGTCAGCCTGCTAATGCTGGCTATGGCAGAACACTGAAATTTAGTGTCCCTGCTTAGCTTGTGGCAGTCAAGTGTGAGGACAACTGTTAAATATCCTTCCTCACCAGCTTTTTAAACCAAACATGCAGAAAAGCATGGCAGAGCAGTTCTTACCAGGCACCTGGATAATTTTAACACCATTATTTAAGCCCATACTCAAGAAACTGCAGTGGGATAACTGCACTTCTGGGATCATCACTATGCTGATGTGGGCAAAGAGAAGTGACAAGTGACCGCAGGCACGTACCCTCTGGGGTGGAACTGCTGGCTGCCACCAGCACTCGTCTTTTTCCTCTTGGAATCCCTGGAGTTCGGCGGCCGTTTCCTTTTCCTCCTTTGGTTTGCGTTATTGCCGAAATAGCTGGAGGTTGTGCCTGCATCCTCTGCTTCTCCATCGCTCCCCAGGGAGCCAGTGCTCCCCGTGGCTGTGTCCGCACCGGGGCAGGCAGCATCTTCTGCACACAGGCAGGGAGGTAAAACGAACTCAGTCAAGGTATCACCTGGGCCAGTCAGTCACCAGAACACACTGATGGTATCAAAACATCTGTCCTGGCTGTTCCTCACCTCCTCTGCACTGCCCCATCCCCAGTCTTTCAGAGATACCCTGAATTTAGCTAGTGGGAAGGTAGCAAAGACTTTGGTATGTTCTGAAAGTGATTGCTCCCTTTTGGAATTATTAAACTGTAAGAATTGGTTATTTGTGATTAAAACAAGGTAATTTTTGAATTAAACATCTGCTAGAGGAGGAGAGAAAGGCACTGAACAGGAAGTACACGTTGAGGTACAAAGCACACCTGGGATGGAGCATTCCGAGTACTTATCCATCACTTTAATTATTTCTGCACCATATTTATCCAGTTTGTCTTCTGTGACACCATCAATCTGCAGCAAAACCTCCGTGTCTGAGGACAAGGTTTCTGTAACACAACGAAAGTACCCGTCAGACATGTCAAACAACTTTATAAAAAGATACCCCGAAGGAAATTAATTCCTTTTCGTGCCCCTCTACGCAGAAGCCTCAAGGGACTTCTGAGAAACCTGACGTTACCTGCTATTTTCTTTAGGGTGGAAGTACTGAAAATATTGAAGTAATGTACATCAAAGACTTTGCCCAGCGTTTTGCACGTGTCTGTAAGTTCACTGAGGCACTGTTTAACCACCTCCTCCCGCTGGGACATCTTTGCCATGGAAGCTCTTTGCCTTCTGATGGCACTGGCACTCTCTGTCTCGTGGAACTCCACCTGTTAGAACAAGCCATCCATAACTCCTGCCAGGGAGCTCCTGCACACCTTGACTGATAACACAGGAACACAGCACAGGAAACAGAAAGTATCCTTTGATGGACCAAAAAAAGCTGTTTACCCAGTATACATTTCTAAAATTTTTTTTTACAGGCTACTCAACCACACCCAAGTTTCTTCTACAAAGAGCTGGCAGAGTTTAGAGAGAGGGAAAACCTCCTGAGAGCCCAGTTCCCAGCTGGCTTCAAACAGAGGTCATTGGGGTAATGCTGAGGGCTCTGTCATGCTCCAAACACAGCACTAATACAGAGGAGGTGTTGCCTCAAGAAACCTGGGACTGTTCCATGACCTTCATGAGGTGCATCTTCCATCAGATTGCACCAATGACTAGGAAAAAAATAGAGTAGAAAATGAAGAAGGGAATGCTGGTCCTTTCCTTCTTAGCCATCTTTCTGTGGAGGTCAGAACTTTCCTTCACTGTCCAGCAGGAATCAGATGGGTGGGGGAGAAGAGAAAGATTTAAACCTTTCCAAGCCTCTCAAACTCACTTTTTGCCCCACAGCATTACTACCGAAATACTGGACTAGGAATCACATGAGTTGGATTCTGTTCCTTACATCTACTAGATGTTAGTTCAGCTGGAGGCAAACTGTGTTTAAGCTACTCGAGGGGATATGCTAAAGGAATACTGCAGCACTTTCCTTAAAACAATGCCTTCAAGAAACTAAATAGTTACACACCTGTAGTGATCCATCCAGCACAGCCTGAGCTCTCTCTCCCAGAATGACATATGCCACTGCCTGGTCATTAGCTGTGATGTACAAATCCTCATCCAGGATCTTGTCCAGGACCAGTTTTCTAAACAGCCTTTCAGCATTGTGCCTGGAATAGGCAGCCCCCTTCCCAAATATTCCAGACTGAACCTTGGCACTTGTTGAACCTGTGCAACAGAAAGCATAGGATGAGCCTGTGATCACAAAGCCCGTGTACATGTGCCTTCACAGACCTGTGGGAGAGTCCCAAGGCAGTCTATTCACATTCAAAAAAAACCTTTAGACACTGGAAAACCAATATTATCACTCTAGCAACCTGAAATGGATTAAATCTTCAGTTTCATTTATTTTGGATCACTTACCACCAAGTGATTCTTGGGAAGATTAATTTTGCAAAATACACATTCTTTTAAATGCCTGCTGGCATTGCACAGCACTCTTGATTCCTGGTCAGGGATTTGTGCACCAGGTTATTCAGGAGTTTCTGGGAGAACAGACTCACCTAAGAAAATGTCCACCATCATGTTCAGGGTGTACCTGCCAGAGCCTGAATTCTTCTTCCCATTCATCCGCCCCACTTGCCCGCAGTGCTCTCGTACAAAACGCACAATGTTCTTCACATCCTCGGTCACATTCCTTGATTTATAATCCTGTTAAATCAGACTTGGTTAGGACATGCCATTATATGTTTCTGCCCTAATCCAAGTTGTTACTGACAAGCTCAGTTTTCGTTATTGAGCTTTTCTCAGCTGTGAATTGAGTTTGTTCCAAATAAAGAAACAGTGATTTCCCAGTTAGTAACCTACAGTGACATAGTCACAACGATTCTGGATGTGATAATGCAAAACCAGTCCAACTGATTGTATATAATCTCCATGGGGATATTTGTGCAGAGTGAGGTGCAAGATTGCTGGGTAAATACTGGGAATCGAGATAAATCATTTGGAAAGCATTCTTGTAATTATCCTGCCGTGCTCTAGAACTTACACTTCCAAAATGCATTAAAATGAGACTGAATATGCATTCTCCTGATCAAATTTGGTTCCAATCACAGCTATATAAGGGAATGTTTCGAACACAGAGCTGAGAAGCATTATCCACAGGTACAAAACTAATCAGGATCCCTTCCCCGCCTGCCTCCACAGCTGCCTTCCCTTCTGCCCCTGCTCCTGCCACTTAGTTTGCATAACCCTAAAATGTTTGGACCACCTTCATCAAAAGCACGACATAATGTGGCCCTCATGCTGCTCTGGCAGCACAAAGCTGCCCTGAAAACATCAGGACAGGAACTGAAGGGATTTCCCCATAGCCATTGCAGTGGATCTGATATTAGCTCCTGCCTCCCACAAGGAACATCCTTATGCCTCTGACAGGAACAGGAGCATCACAAGTCCACAGTTAAACCCTGAAAATAACTGGAAGCATCGCAAAAATACAGGACTTTTATTCCTTTTCTCCACTTGCCTTCCCAAAGGTCGTGTAACCACTTTTTGATGCAACTAAATACAAAATCGATTTAACACCACTAGAAATAAAACCTGTGGGGTTTACCTTCTTTCTGCTGCAGTTATCACAAATCACTTCTGGGTGATCTTTGCAGAAGGTGGGGTTGAAGTTGGTTTCCCCGAAGTAGGCGAGCAGCTGGACGCGGCGGCACTCGACCACGTTCTCACAGTAGTGCACCATGCTGTACAGGTTGTTGAAGTGGGTCTGCCTCGTGTGGCTGTTCCCATCCTTCTCCACTGAAACACAGCAAATTCAGTGGTGTTTGTTAAAGCTGCACCACTGCATTTTCATGGACTGTTCAGCCAAAATACAATACTGGCTTTGCTTAAAAAAGATGAGTGGGTTAGTACAGAACTGATGTAGGACAGATTTTATCTCTGACGTTTTAGAGAATGGAGAAGGGAAATAAGCCTAGAATCACAAAAGTCAAGAGAAGGGTATGTGTGACAGGATGAGAGGAGGTGGCCTCAAATTGTGTCAGGAGAGGTTTAGATTAGATATCAAGATTAGATATTAGATATCAAGTTTCTTCATAGAAAGGGTAGCAAAGCCCTGGCATAGGATGCCCTGAATGAAGTCACTATCCTTGGAAGTGCTCAAAAAACATGTGGATGTGGCACTTGAGGACATGTTTTAGTGGTGAACAGTGGGGTGGAGTTGGTCTGACAGTTGGACTTGGTCACCTTACAGGTTTTTCCAACCTTAACAATTCGATGATTCTGTGAAGCAAAGTGGCTTTGACTAAAATTAAGTCCAAGTGACAAAAATCCTGTTCCTGACACCTGAATGAAAACCATCCATGTAAGAATTCCCAGTTCTCCCCTCCTTGCAATGCTGAACTATCCACGGCACTTGTAAAAGAGAAATAACAAAGGCCAAATGAGACCAGTGACAATGTGACTGCTGTAATGTCATCTCCAGGTTCCCAGAGGAGAACTCACTCAGAATGAGCCTTCTCAGCCTGGTCACATCACTGTAGCTGTAGAAGAGCAGGCAGTGAGACATCTCTCCATCCCGCCCAGCTCTGCCAGACTCCTGGTAGTAACCTTCTATGGATTTGGGAAGGGACGCGTGGATAACGTAGCGCACGTCGGGTTTGTCGATGCCCATTCCAAAGGCAATTGTTGCACATATCACCTGGGAAGGAGATTGTAATGTTCTAGATACACATTATGGAAATTACTCCTGCAACACTGCATGGAAGGCAGACAAGTGACCTGGATTAGGAAACCTGGAGGACCTAAAATGTCAGTTGTAACAGTGCAGAGCAAGTACAAAACAGCAACACCTCCCCTCCTGTCAGAGGAGCCACTCCAGACACAGGAAAAACCCCAAATTCCAGTCTCTGCACAGCAGTGTGCCAGGAGCTGTTCCTGGAGCCCTGCACTGCTCAGGCCCTCCCTGCTGGAGTAGCACACCTTGGTGCAGTGCTACAACCTTTTATTCACAGAATTCCCAGTGAAAGGCGACTGCTGTGCCCCAGCAGTTCTGTAGGGATCAGTTATTCAATACTGCAGACATTTGGTGATAATACTGCACAACTTCCCTTCCATTTCCCAGGCCAAGAGGGAGAAAAGTGCCCAAATTTTCTTCCCTTTTCCTCCCAGTTTTCCTTCACCTGGCATCCTTCCTGATTAACCCACTTCTGCTGCACGAGATCCCTGTTGGAATCAGTGAGGCCGGCGTGGTAGGCCAGGGCAGCCAGCCCCTCCTTCTGCAGGATGGCTGCTGTGGTGTCACATTCGTGCCGGGAAAGGCAATAGATTATCCCAGAGTCATCTGCAAGTAGATGGGAAAAGAAATTTGAGCTACAATACAGTTTTATTCCCTTTCCCTGCTCAACAGTCAAACCTGCTAAGCAGATACCGACCTCTCCCCATTGGAATAAAGATAAGAGTAAAGATATAACTGCTTCACTATAGAACTCATTTTATTACTATCAGATAGTCTTGATAGTTTTTCCTACCCAGTCTTTTGGGGCTTTTGGTGAGGTGGAATAATGAAATGTTTTCCTCATCAGTATTGTGCAATCTCAGGATTTAGAATACATGAACAAAACCTATATAATTCAAGAGTTAGAGCAGTTCAGCCAGTGCTCTCTGAGGGTACAGCACAGGAGAAGCTCTGAGGGAGCTTGGTGTAATCCAGTTCCAGCTGCAGGAGCTGCAGGACTCCAAAGTGAGCCTAGAAAGATGGGAATCTCTGAAGATGGCCTGAAGGGGAACTGCAGATAAGCAGAGCAACACAATTAAACAATTAAGACATTGGGTGACCTTTATGTTCTAAAGACATGACGCTAAAAGCTCTGGCAGGCTCCAGAAAGGTTATGCAAGAGCATCACCATAATTTACTTTTCCATCTTAATTCTCAACTTAGAATGCACATAAACCCGATTCCTATTTTCAATAACATCACTTTACCTCGATCTTGTTTTTCTGGTAAATATATAATTATTACAGCATTATAAAAGCTTTTGCTGCCTTGAGAAGTGGTTCATGAAAAGGCCTATGGGCACCTTGCTGCCCAGTACTCACGGGGGTGGTATTTTTTAATCCATTCCAAGCAATCCATCGCCACCTTCTTTGGCTTCTTGGGCAACACATCATATTTCAAGTTATGCCTGTTGAAGCTCATTGTAAACCTGAAATATGACAATTTATGGTGCTTGTCAGCCTTATTTATAGGTACAGTTACGTTGTGTTAAAAAGCTTCCTTCATCATGCAAGGAAGGGCTTGGCAAGTTTTTTATTTCTTATGTTAATATTTTGCATTCACCTCCTATTAAATTCCATGCATGCATTTCATTTCCTCTGATACAGCTACAAAGGATTTCAGATGGGCCTGTGATGCTTTTTTTACTTTACTAAGTTTTCCACTCAAAATTTCTGTGGCACAAACAAACAGTTTCAGAAACCTGCTGAAGAACTCACACTTGTGGTTTCAGCATCTCGAGCTGGTTCTGGATGTCCTTCTGCACGCGGGGGTTGGCAGTGGCAGTGAGAGCCATCATGGGCACAGAGTGGAACTTTTTCCGGAGCATGTTCAGGCGCTTGTAGTCTTGTCGGAAGTCATGGCCCCACTGGTTGAAAAACAAAATTTAAGTGTAACAGAATAAAATGCTCCAACTGAGTCTTCTGGCATTCCTAAAACCAAGTGGAGGTTTTACCTGGCTGACACAGTGAGCCTCGTCAATGACAAAACGTGCCAAGAGTTTCCTGTTGTAGAGGTTCTCCAGGGTGGACATCAGTCGGCTGCTGGCACACACCTGGGACACATCAGCAGTGGCAATGGAAAGCAAAATACCTGGGCTAAAAGTGTCAGCTGGCCTGACTGAGAATACAGAAACGACTGTCCTACGCTGCAGAATTAACCTGCACTGTGCAGGTGAACCTTCCAGGCACAGAGATGGTGCCAGGCAGCTGCCTTTTAACCAAGCAGCTGGTGGGGCATTCCCACGAGGTTCTGGGATCACCTATCCCGAGGCCCCTCACTCTGAGGAAATTTCTGTAAATTTAAATGACTTATGTCAGGAAACACAGAGAAAAATAATGCTGAAGAGAGAAACACAACCAGCACGCTAACCAGCCCCCTCTTACAAAGCTCTTGTGCAATAACATGTTTCTAAGGCAGCATATAATGCAGCCCAAGGCAAGCTCTGATAATCTCCTATCACCCTGACAGTGCTGTATTTTTCCTGTATTACCCTATTCAGAGCAGTCTGGATGTAGTAGCTACTGGACAGTAAATAACACTAATATGTAGCAAGATAGACTGAAATAGGTGGGCATGGGAGCTTGTTTTAAGAATTTACATGTTACAGACATACTCAGTTCTTATTCTTGACTAATTACTGACTGAAATTAGCTATATCCGTATAGATTCTTAATGAATTATCTAAAACCTGTCTAACATTTTTTTCCCCAGAAGCCTATTCTGAGTGCAGTCTTTTAGCACCTTACAGCAATTCCCCCCTTTTAGCCCCTAGGGGTTTTACAACTGAAGATGAAGTACAGACCTTCTCAGGGGTGACATACAGCAGCTTTATGACAGGGTCTTTCTTTGACAACTGCATGTATATTTTTGAGGCATCAGCATCTGTTCTGTCACCAGTCAGGTATGTTGCAGCAATCTATATTAAAAAAATATAAAATATATGTATTGAGAATGTAGCCCTACCAGTTCCTAAGCAGTCAGCCTTGGGAACACACGTTTGGGAACACACATCTGAGCACCCTGGGCATGTCCCTGCCCATGGTGAGGGGGGAAACAAGGTGAACTTTAAGATCCCTTCCAGCCCAAACCATTCTGGGATCCTGTGATCTCCTGCACCTGCATTTCTGCTCTGTGTATCATGTTTCCAAAGATGTTTAGCACCTCCAGAATCCCCCTAATTCAGGAACTCTTAGTGCTCATTGCTGCTGCAGTGAGGTTGCTCCTGTGTAGGTGAGTAATTACAATTCTCAGTATCTCAGGACCAGCATCTGCTGTGGAAAACACAGCTCTAACACCCAACACACAGGAGCAGCAATAAATCCAGCGGTCACACTGCCAAGATATTCGAGTTCATCCAATTTAGTTCTTCCCAGGCAACTTTCTGTGCCATTCACAGTGTCCATCTAATCAATTTATGCAGTTTATATTCGAGAGACACAAGATTTGCTGTAAAATTTCAGATTTCTAATCCAGTTACCTGCAGTTTCACTCAATAAAACTGCTGGAACTTACATCTAAAGTCTTCAGCTTCTGAACCTGATCGATGATCAGTGACCTCAGTGGAGAAATAACGATAGTGACCCCGGCAGAGACACAGGCTGGTAACTGGTAGCACAAGCTTTTCCCACCTCCTGTGAGGATGAGACAGAACACAGCAAGTGTCAGATATCAAGAGAAAAGGGATGGAGACCTACTTCTTATTTCCCATTTTACAGCACTTTTGGAAACAATAAATTTCTACCAATGCCTGTCACCTGTAGGATAAGAAAGAGTTACTGTGTGAATTATTAAGGACGGCAGAAATTCAATCCCCTCACTCAAAATATCCTAGTGCAACAATACTCCTGAAATCCTGCAGCCACAGAATTCCAGCAGCACAAAGGCACAGGGGAAGAGCAAAGCTTGTCCCAAAGCTTGCAAATGGAGCTGCAGGTCTGTGCCCTGTGCTGTGGGTGCACGTACCTGTGGGCATGAGGATGAAACAGTCCTCCCCCAGCAGGGCAGCATTGATGGCCTCCAGCTGGTTTGTCCGGAAACAGTGCAATCCAAACTTCTTGTGAAATATATTCATCATTTCTTCAGAATGGGGAAATTTCATACCCCTGAAACGCTCCAGTGCAGGGTTATGAATCACTGGATCTGGCAGCCAAAAGAATGTAATTGGAGTAAGTTATGTCATCAAGTTATGGAAGAAATTCTTCCCTGTGAGGGTGGGGAGGCCCTGGCACAGGGTGCCCAGAGAAGCTGTGGCTGCTCCTGGATCCCTGGCAGTGTCCAAGGCCAGGCTGGATGGGGCTTGGAGCAGTCTGGGATAGTGGAAGGTGTGCCTGACATGGCACAGGGTGGGATGAGATGGTTTTTAAGATCTCTTCCACCCCGAACCATTCTGTGACTCTGATTTTCACCTCCCCTTTTGCCAGCCTGTCCCCACATTAACCCAAAATGACACTGACCGACCCTGGGCCCCAGGGGGATTGAGTTTGCTTCCACAAACCCATTTTGGAACATTATGCAGCAAAAACCATTGTAAAGCCCTAAATCAAAAACTGCAGAATCATTATTTAACTAAAACACAAAAACAGCCTCATTTCCAATTTTAGCAGCTTCATCTTCCAGCAGCCTGAAACCTGCACAGGAAGGGAATATTCTAGTTTGGCATCATTTGGAGGAAAAAAGTTCCAAGATGACTTTGCAAAAAAGGAACCAGAAGAAACTTCCACAGAAACAAAAGGCATTGATGTGATCTGTAGTAGTTACTCGGTCTTAGATTTAAAAATAAATAAATAAGAATCTAAAAATGGAAAAAACCAATAATCCTCATGAGTATAATTTACCTGGATGGTTCTTTTTTTCCATCAGCAAGCCTGGCTTTGGAGCAGCAGGACTGGATCCCACAGCCAACCCTTTGGCTCTGGACATAATCTTGGACAAGAGGGATTTGGCAGGTGGCCCTTCCCTGACAGGCTGACACAACGGCGTCGATGGTGCCTCGGGTGCCGAAAGAGCCACTGAGCTCTCCCAGTCCTCATCAAAGTCATCGATGTCAAAGTGATCCAGGTCGAAGTCGAGATCATCTGTACCCAAGCTGTTCCCTGCAGGGCTGGCAGTGGGAGCTGTGCTCCGAGCCTTCAGGGTTGTGCTGGTCAGGGGCTGGTTCCCATTCCTCATTCCTGGACTTTTGTCCCAGCTACTGTCGCAGGACTGGAGGCTGAGCCTGAGGGAACCTCCCTCCCTGCCACTTCCCTTGGGACACGGCAGCTCTGCAGGTCCTGGGCAGGGGATCTCCTCAGCACTTTGCTTTGAAGCACAAGAGGTGTCCAAGGTTTGATTTGTTTTGGCAGAAGAGTTGCTGGAATGAACAGAAAGCACTGATGGGAGGTTTGTGGATTTGGGGGAGTTTCTGTCAGAACTGAAGCTCCAGCTTGGGCCAGAACCTGGACCAGCACCAGGACACACACGAGAGCCCTGCTCCATGGGAGACTTCCAGCTTCTAGGAATAGTGGTGTTTATGCCATTTTGGCTCAAACTGACAGAATGAGCCAGCAATTTTCTCCTAGGAGAGATGACAAGGGAAGGAAGAAGGAAAAAAAATACATTTAGTTACAAGCAATGACTTATCAAGTTCTACAACATTCATTAAACAGTTTTGTCTCACTGCTATTAAACATATTAACATATGGTGGTTCCATTATGTTCTGAGTCACCATGTTTGAAAATGATTTCAAACAAATCTAGGGAAGAGGGAATACCACCACAAGAAACTAACGACAAAATTATGACATCATCCCTATAGACATAAAATAAAAGAATTCCTAAAAACAAGGAACAGATCCAGGCAAGGTAGAACATAAAGATAAATCCTTAGAGGCAAAACCTGAAGCTAAAAGTATGCCTGAACCAAATTATGTTTTTAGGTACTTTCTAAAGACTATGTCTGACTACAGCAATGAGAAATAAAAGAAGTTATTGTACTGAGAACATTTACAGAAGCTCATAGTCCCAGCCCAGGAAAAACCTAACCAAAATCCCAAATCCCAATACTTTGTCCATGTATTGTGCCATCAGATGATGCAGGAGACAAAGCAGCAGGTTGTAGTAGCAATAATTACATGGGAAGAGGACAAGTTCAGGGATATTAGGAGGAATCACCATCCCTGCAGTCAGCGAGAGGGGAGACAATACCAGCTGAATGCCTGTGGCACAAGAACGGAGGAGGACACCTGGTAGGTCACATCACATCACATCACCTCAATCTCCAGAAGCACCTGGTGCCAGGCACCTCCTCAGACTGAGTGTGGCACTTCCATCTGGCAGAACACAGGCACCACAAACACTTGCAGCAGTTTGGGGTACTTTGTCCCTTCCCTCAGTAATTACAATCTTTTTAAAGCCCCTCCTGCCTCGTTCTCCAGTGTGCTGGGGACACCTGCAGGCAGCTCCCTGCTCCACACAGAGCTGTTCCAGCCTACCTGAGGTCCCTGTGCTGGAGCAGGGCTCTGGCACAGCCCAGGGCCTGCAGCTCCTGCAGGGGGATGGCATCCACCAGCTCACAGATGGCCTCCATGACTCCGTACAGCTGCCGGGCCACGGGCACAGCCTCACCTGCCACAGGGAGTGAGTTCAGCAGTCATTTCCATTAGAATAGGTGTCAAGAGGATACCACTCTCCCAGAGGACAGTACATTGCAGCAAATCAGTCTAAACAATTTATTTCCTATATATGTTTAGTCCATTTGCATAAAGAAACTATTTCTGTGTGCAGGAACTCAACAAATCTACATATTTTTGCCCTCGTCTTTTATTATCTGTCTATAATCCAACTATTTATGTCAATTCTCCATCTATAGATGTTAATTCTCCATCTGTTAGTTAATGCTCTTGGATTACACAGGACAATAAATAGTTGCAAACTACCCCCAAAATCAGAGATATGAAATTCCAAAACACTTTGTGTACCTGAATCGCCTGCACTGGGATCACCTCCAGGATGTGTTGTGGGAACCTTCTCCTGCCTGGCCTCGGAGCTGCCAGCTGTGCATCTTCCACCAGTGGGAGAGTCTCTGAAAACACTGCTAGCACCAAAAGAAAAAGCCATTAAAATACAGATACCTGTAAACTGAGGCATTTCCATGGAACAACAGGATTTAAGATGTGTGTAAAAGATAAATTCCTGAAGGCCCAGGTAGAACCCAAGAGCTGAACAGTCACTCATCCTGTGTGCCAACGTGTAGAATCCTGCCCCAGAAATTTTATCCCATCCCACTACCAAAGTAACTCTGCTTTTTCCTGAAGTGAAAGCCACCTAAAACAACTGCCATAAAATTAGTATTTGATAAAACATTAATTGCAGCTGCCAACCATTAACCTGCCAAGCAGCAAAGAGACACAAACTCAATCTGTACCTTTTTAACAAGCAGGAGTTTTGGGTCTTTTTTGGTACTTCTCTAATCATGCAACAGACAGATGGTTTTAGCAGTGAACTCTGATTACCTGACACTTTGTACAGAAGGGGAGAAGGGAGGCAGCTCCTCCTCAGGGGAGGGAGGGATGATGTCCAGGTCATCCTCCTCGAGCTCAGCCCCTGCCAGTGGCCAAGTGACCTCATCCAGATTTGAGGGGCTGTTCCCAGCCCTCTGTGGCTCCTGGGCCCGACCACCTTCAGCAGCAGCAGCTGCAAGAGAAGTGGATTAACATTGCTGGGTAACACTGCACACTCAGCCTGTCACAGAGGAGGAGAAAAATTAGCGGCCAGATTTCAAAACAGTAGTTTGATACAGTTTCTGACTTCTAAAGGATAAAACTTACTGCTCCCTTTTCTCCCCCATTAAAAACAAGACAGACGAATCCCCACAAACCCTCATTTAAGTGGAAAAGTGATACAGCTAAACCTACAGTCACCTGTCCCTGGCAGAAGTGAAACACTGAAGAGGTCTATTTTTTTGCAATAGTTTTCTATAAAAAGTATTTATGTAAAATCTTATTTCTATAAAAAGCTCCTATTATACTAAATCCTAGCTTTAAAAGAGTGCAGACTCATCAGTTGGCACAGTCCCTTTACTGGAATTGGAAGGTAAATGTACATGTACGGTGTCTTAAAAGACAAATCCTACAAAGAAAGGTCAATATCATTAACTTATTAAAATTGATTTCATAGAGAAAGGAAAAGACAACAAAATATTAAGAATAGAAATACAGTTCACCAATCTTTTCACCATTCAGTGTAAGGGCAGCATCCCAGAACACTCTTTGATGTTATTCAGTTGTGTAAACGTTAATTTCCCAAATAAAGGTCCAAAGTTTCAAAACACAGCAAGTAAGGAATCTAAAACAAAGCTGTTCTGTGGGACAGAGCTGCCAAAGCAATGACAGGCAGGAATTTTGTGATCATAATAGAGTTAGAGTTGTTTTGTGGTGTTTATTATGTTTGTCTTAAAAATAGAGAGAGATCACTTTTTCTGGTTTAATATTTCATTTAGGTATAAGACGACTTTATGTCTCTCCTGTATGAATTTTGTAAGTGCTTTTCTCATCCCTATAGATTATTGATCATTTTAGGAATGCCATGTGGGAAGTCTTGTAACTCCAGTACATGAGCAGCTGCTACTCCTACACCGGCAGAACGCCGCACTGCTCCCAGGCTGGGGGTACCCAAACCGAAATCCAGGAACCTAAACGAAATCCAGGGCTGCTTGTCAGTCACGAGCACGCAGCTCCCTCTGATTCCTGACCAGCCAAGCCAAGCCCTCTGGGCGCAAACACAGATTTTCTTCAGGCTCAGTGGAACCTTCCAACAGCCCGTTACCTGGGCGAGCCGCTGCCCTGTCCGCATCCAGGAGGGGGTCAGCAGGGGACTCCCCCCGAAGGCCGTCCCCCGGGGCCGCGCTCCCGCTGCAGGGAGCCAGGTCCTCCAGGCAGATCACGGACTGCTGCGAGCAGGGTCGCTGCTCGGCCTCGGGCGCTGCCTCCCCGCCGCGGCCGCCGGGCCCCGCGTCCTCCCCCGCGCTCCCGGGAGAGGCCGGGCGGGGGCTCGGCCGCGGGGGATCCTTGCGGGGGGCTCGCAGCCCCTTGGGGGACAGGACGGGCGGCCGAGAGAACTTCTTTTCGATTCCCGACAGGTCAAAGTCGTCGATGTCATCCCACTCATCGCCGATGATGACAGAGGGGCCGGCAGCAGAACCGGGACCGGCCTTGCCGGCGGGAGCGGCGCTCCCCGCCCTCGCCCCGGGAGCCGCGGGGCCCTTGGACGCCTCGGGAGCGGCGGCGGGAGCCCGGGGGGCACGGGCCGG
>VZRO01003123.1:391645-420819 GCA_013397915.1 Daphoenositta chrysoptera
CCTGCAGCATCCAGGCCTTGAAGAGCTGCTCCTCTGCGGGAGAGAACGGGGCCCTCAGCGGCGGCACCGGCGCGGCTCTGCCGCCGCCTCCCCCAGCACCGGGGGGCCGGCCCGGGCCGAGCCCGAACCGAGCGGGACCGGGCCGAGCCGNGCCCCTGTACCTTCGGCCGAGGGCTCCCAGGCGGCGGCGGGGGCCAGGAGCGCGGCCGCCGTCAGTAGCACGGGCCAGCTCATGGTCGGGCCGAGCCGAGCTGAGCCGAACCGGGACGGACGGGACCGAGCGCAGCCGAACTGAGCCAAGCCGAGCAGAACGCAGCCGAACGGGGTAGAAATAGGCCGGGCTGCTGGCAGGGGGAGGGACAATGGGCGGGGCAGAGGGGGGGCACCGGGACTGGGCGGGGCACTGGGGGGGGCATCGGGACTGGGCGNAGGGTGGGCACCGGCACTGGGCGGGGCACTGGGCGTGGCACCGGGACTGGGCGTGGCACCGGGACTGGGCGGGGCTGTCCCCTCCCAGCCGTGGGCGGGGCTTGTGCCCCGGCGGGTCCGGCGTTATCCCGCCCGTAAAACTCTCACAAACCCCGGTTCACCCTGAGATAGAATAGATTTATTAGCAAGAGGTAATCAGGAAACATATATTTTTACAAAAAAAATGGAAATATTTTTCCCAAACAAGCTGTAAGTTGAAATAGTTTTAGGGCTTGAAAGAGAATTCCCATACCACGAGGTATTGCTTACAGCAAGTGTTGTGTGAGTGGTGCATGCCTGCCACTGCCGGGGAACCGTGTCAGGGACTGTACAATGTAAAAAACCCAGGTACTATTCACAGAATAAGCACTACATTACTATATCCTGCTAGCGGGTGGTTAGCCAGGATTACAGTAGATGTAATAAAAACACTCGTCATCTCTAACTCTACGTCATGGTACTCAGAGTGGGCACAAGGGTACGGATCTACAGCATATCAACAGGAGCTGGATGCAGCGAGGAGAGGCAAGGGGATGCTTCCATCTTCCCAACTTCAGAGGGACCAGGGCAGCAGCCAGGGCCCCCCGTGCCCGGCCAGCACGAGGGTGGCACACACAGAGAGGGCAGCTCACACCGAGGGACAACCTTTAATGTGTTCCCTTCTCCCACCTTACAGAGTTTGCCGTGGGATGTAACCGCCAGCACTGTCCGAGTGAGAGCTGCTCTGTGCTGCCCCAGAGCCCCGTGGGGACACAGGGCTCACCTGCCCCACGGGGACTCAGGGCTCACCTGCCCCACGGGGACACAGGGACTCACCTGCCCGACCACCAGCCCCCCCAGGAGGAACAAATGACAAAAGTAACATCATCGAAAAGAACCCGGGACTCCAGCAAAGTGTCGATGCGTTAAACCTTAACCGGGGCGGGAAATCCTACGCGAGGTCTAGCGCGGCCTGGGGCGGGGGCGGATTGCTCGGAGAAGCACAGACGTGGGAGTCACTCCAGGGCGTCCACGGAACGAACGGGTATGTACAGTATGGTATAGCGAGTGTACACGGGCGGCCGCCGCCGCGCTCAGGAAGGCAGTTTGGGCTCTATTCGCAGAGAAGCTTCGTAAAGGGTTTCCTCGTCCATCACAAACGACTGGTCCAGCAGGTACTGCGTCACCTGGGAAACGGAGCGGAGCCGTTACCGGGCTGGGAGAGCACCCAGAAACCCCTGAGAAGCACCCAAACCCCGGTAAATGAGGTGCCTGCTGCGGAGGTTGGCTGAGGCCTTTCAGCTCATCACAAGTTGGGGCCACCCCGAGGCAGAGGCCGGCTGGTGCTGGCAGCGGGGGCGGTGGGACACGCTCTGCCCCTAAATAGCTGTTTCTTAGCATGTCCAGAGTGCAACCCACAGCACCCTCCTGACGTCTGTCCTGTCTATCGAAGCTGCCCTCTGCAGCAAGTCCTCTGCTGCAACTGCCTGGGGGCCACAGGGGGAGTCTGTTGGAGCCTCTGCAGCCTCCCTCCATCCCCTGCCCCCCTGCCAACAGACTCCAGCATGGAGCTGCCAGGTACTGAAGGCTTAGATGCTGTGATGGAAGAGGGAGATGAGGAGCAGAGCATGCCCGTGGCTCTGGGGACAAGGCTGTACCTTCGGCTGGTGCTCGATCTTGTAGGAGGTTTGCTGGAACTGGCGAATCTCCCTTATGATGTGTGAGATCTGTCCAGGGATAAAGCACAGAAGGTGTTCATGGCTCAGCCATCACCCAGGGAACCTGTCCCAGTGTCCGGGAGGGCAGGGACACCCAGCACAGCACAATGCAAAGGGCCTTTTTGTCTCTTCCAGACAGTAGAAACAACCCCAGGTGTGTGCAGGGGACACATGTGGCCGCCTGGTGCTGTGCAGGTGAAGCCTGAGGGGACACAGACCTGGCCACAACCACATCACCCCAGCCCAGCCCCGTACGCCCACGCCACTGGGCTGGAGCACTCACCATCCTCATTTTGGAGAAGTTTACCAGGCCATCCTCGGTGTAGTTCGGGGTGCCCTCCTCGATGAATGCCAGGTCAGTCAGGTACATGCCCAGGTAGGGGACACATGGAGGGTCACAACTTTGGGAGTAAATCAGAAAGAAATGAGGAGGAAAACTGCCTTACTTTGCAGGATAGTGATGGGGAAATTTGTTCTCTGGTGCCTGGCAGTGACTTTTCCCTTTGCAGCCCCTTTTATTCCCATCTTTCCACACGTTGCACAAAGGAGCAGCTCAGTCCTGGGGATCACTTTGCCAGCCACTGTGCTGGCTCAACAAGACACCCTCTAGTGCAGGCTCTGAGTGATCCTGGGAGCAGAGCTCCAGGTCCCCCCACACTGCAGGCACTGCAACAGCCAGCAGCAGCCATGGGAGAGGAGGAGAAGCACCATTCACTCACTTTTTCAGTGCCTCCCTCAGGTTCTTGAACCTGCCCTCCGACGACACCAGCTTCTGGAGCTTATCAATCAGAGCCTTCGTCTGCAAGAAACCAAAGTGCTGCTCTGTGGGGCCCTGGGAGAACCCCCACTCCCTGCAGCCAGGGGGTGAAGCCTGCAGAGCCACGGAGTCACTTCCATCCCACCCTGCCCAGGGCACTTCACCCCATCAGCTGTTCCTACACCTCCACAGATACAACTGTGCCCTGGCTGTCACACCTGGCTGCTGGTGAGCAGGCTGTGCATTGACTTCCTCCCCCTACTCCCACCTCTGCCCTCACCAGCACCTGTTTTCATTCACAGGTTTATAATTTTATAGGCAAAATGACTGCTCCTGGCTGATAGGAGCCCACAGTGGTGCCGGCTCAGCACGCCTGGCTCTGCACCAGTAAGTGCCAGCTACTCTTGTACCATGTACCTCAAACAGGAATTCATCCTGCTCATCCATAACTGGTCCAAAGGGCCCAGAAAACCCAGTTAAAGAGAGTCTCTCTGTGTGTACAGCTACAGGGGCTCTCTGGGAAAAGTTTAACTGCACGTCTGACTTGCCAGGCTGGAGCCAGTCTATTCTCACAGGTAACAAGTGACTGGACAAGGGGAAAGGAGTTGTGCCAGGAGAGGTTTAGATTGGATTTCGGGAAAATTTCTTTAAGGCCGTCCAGCCCTGGCACAGCTGCCCAGGGCAGTGGTGGAGTCAATGAAGGGATTTAACAGATATGTGGATGTGGCACTCGGGGACATGGGTTAGTGGTGGCCTTGGCAGTGCTGAGGGAACAGTTGGACTTCTATGGTCTCAAAGAGCTTTTCTAACCCAAACAATCCGGTGACAGCATGAATAAACCCAACTCCAAGGCAGGGTCTGCCTGCCCACACACCACCTCCCACCTGAGAACAACCTGAAACACCCTTCTCAATTTTCTAACTCTTTTTCAATGCCTGTCTCATCCCGCCCCAACACCATCCCACCAAACCCCCGGCGGGGGTCACCCCTACCTGCTTGGAGACCTTGAGCCAGGTTTTCTTGAGGCGGAAGATGGCACTGCGGTTGAGGGAGGAGGTGATCTCCAGCACGGCGTTGTAGTTGTGCAGGCAGCGGCAGATGTCCGCCACTGCCACCCACTTCTCGATGGCGCTGACCCGCGCGTTGATCTCCTCGTTCCGGATGATCTCCGAGGCGATCAGGTTACTGACCTTGGGGAGACACGGCGCCCAGCCCGAGCTTTAGCATGATTTTGGGCACAGCTCCATGTCCTCCAGCCTCACAGCAGTTTTTAGATTTCCCTCTGCTGCAGCAGCCCCAGAAGGAGCAACTGCACCAGAAGATGCTCCACCTGCTCCGGGTCCCCAAGGCAGGTAAAGCCTGTGGGGCAGGTGACCCTCACACACCCCAGGCCCAGGGGCAGGGGGGCTGAGCTGCCTCCCCTGTGCCCATCCCCCTGTGCCCTGCAGCTGCACCTACATCATTGAAGTGCTTTGTGTTCTTCATGATGTATGGAGTCCTCTCATTCTTCTCCAGCTTCATCCAGCCTTGCCCGAAGAACTCTCTGCAAACCACAGTGGTCAGGTCAACTCTTATTTCCCAATTTTATGGGATGCCCAAGCCCTGCAAGCTCCACTGCATCTGCACAGGATGGAGATCCCAAGGTCTTTGTCCCCACACTGCTGGAAAGGGACCACATGGATGTGGTTGAAAGTGTGCTGGTTGTGGGAGGGTCTCCCTGAGCCAGGGGATGCCGGCAGAGAAGCCACAGGATCAGGACTCAAATCTGCACTTGAGCCAAGTCTGGGCTACTGGCAAAGCCCAGGAAGGCTTTGCACTCTCTGGGGTCAGCCCAGCAAGGCTGCCCGTGAGGCCCTGGGTGACCAGAGCCACCTTTCCTGACCCACGGGGATCACTCACTCATATGGGATCTTCTTGAAGACCAGGTGATCCAGCAGTGTCAGCTGCTCTGCGATCTCCAGGGCTGAATGGTTTTCAAATGGTTCTGCTTTGACCCCCTCGGCCTGCGGGACAGAGGGACAATGGGGCTCACTAGGCAGGAGCACACTGAGAACTTCCACATGTCATGAACACAAACCCAAAGCCAAGGCTGGGCTCCCAAGCCAAAGGCTTTTCCCCAGCAGAGCCGGGTGTGCTGTGCTGGTCCAGAGGCACCACAGCCCACACCGTGCCCGTGCCGAGCAGTGCCGGCTCCTCCCAGCCTTGCAAACCCCACGGATTCACTCACTCAGCCTTTTGGCTGTTTAATTAACAAAGCACCCCGGGATCCCAGCTGGAGCACCACTGCCCTGCCTGCCTGCTCCTGCCCAGCAGGGGCAAGATGGCTCTCCCAAGGGATTTCCAGAAAAGCAGAAGAACATGGATAAGCCCTGTCCCCACTGCCTGGCTCTGGCCAAGCAGCACTTGGCAGGCACGGCTCAGGGTGCCCCCACATGGAGCCACCCTGGGGTGACAGCCAAAGCCTGAGGTCCAGACCCGCACGGAGTCACTGACTGCTGACTGTCCTCAAACCAGTCACAAAGACATTGTCACTGAGACCTGACCCTCGGTCCCAGCTCAGGGCAGCACCCAAGACACCCACACAACCAGCCCCACAAAACAGCACTAGGACAAGGCTGGTGCCACTCCCTGCAACACCTCCATCCCTGCTGCCTTCAGGGAAAAGATCAGCCACCAAAAACAACAAACCCAACAAAACCGACATCCCACCCAAATAAACCCCAAACGGCCCTGATGACACAGAAGAATCCCCCAAGATCAACACACCCATGCACACAAGAGCCCAGCACAAGGCAACAGCCCATTGCACAATCCCTTGGGACAGGGGTTGTGAAAGCTCCAGCAAACAAACACCAGCTGGGTTCCTCCACAGCTCAGAGAGGCTGCAGGGGCACTTGGGGTGCAGCTGTGGGGCACACCCCACCAGAGCCCAGGCGCCCAGGGCAGGGAGGCTGCCAGCACCCCGGAGGTGCCAGCCGAGGGTCAGCACAACACACACCCTCTGCTCATGATGTACACCCCAAAACCCAGGGCACCCTCACGTTCCCACCACGCCTTTGACTGCAGGTCTCTGCTGCTCAGCCTGAGGGGCAGAGGGAAGCCTCAGGGCTTGTTTGTCCTCTCCTCTTCAGAGGAAGTGCCCAGAACACACAGTTATGGACAACAGCTCAAATAAAGCCCAGGAGGGACTGCCCCCCTCTGAAGCCACCAGCAGAGCCAGGGGACGGAATCTTGGGTGTTTCAAGTGCACCAGGCCAGTTTCAAGTGGCTCTTATGTTCTTCTAGGAAAAGATTTAGTCGGTTTTTTTTTCAATGCAGAAAGGCAGCAAGTGCTCTGCAGCCACCCTGGCGCTTCTAAATCCACGGCACATTCCCAGGGCTCTCCTCCCGGGGAGCAGCACTGATGCTGGCTGAGCCAGAGCCCATCACTTGGAACTGGAGCAGGTTTGGGGACACGAAGGACACGATGGGGACCCCCGGGGCTTTCCCATGTGCCTCCAGCGCGCAGAGGCAGCCGCAGGCAGGTGTTTCTGTGCCCTCTCCAGCCATGCTGCTGACTGCAGGGGGAATAATGTGCCTGTGGGCTGGTTAGTGTTGTCTCTGCCTGTAACAGATCCAGCTGTACTCACAGCTGGCCCCTCCCCAGAAAGCCTTTCCCTGCTTTACAGCTGCACCCCTGACACAGGGCTTGAAGACTCACTCTTCCCCAGGTTGAGTGTGCCAGAGCATCAGGACCTTTGGCTGCTCCCCTTCCACCACCCCAAGCCACTGGGGGCAGGGAGGGAGGGAAGGAGTATTTACCATCTGCACAACCTCCTCCAGGGTTATCTGGTTGTCTCCTGGATCCTCCTGCGTCAAGGTCCTATGGCAGGGAAAGACAGGATTACTGGAGCTGGGAATCCACCAGACCCACACAGCTCCAACAGGGCAGCATGGCTCTGAGGATTTGCACAGATCAAACACTCGGCCTGTGTTTCATGCCCACCCTTCAGTCCCATTTCTCATTTTGAAGAGAAAAACGCTCCTTAGCCGAGGCCACACAGCCCGAAATGTGTCAGCCCTGCTGCAAGACAAGTGCCCTGCCCTCAGCATGGGGTGGGCACACACAGAGTGCCAGAGCTGCCCTGCTCAGCACAGCTCCTGGCCACGGGAGCTGCAGTGCCACACCAGTACCCAACAGCAGCAAGGGCCACGCACCCAACACTGAACCTCGGCCATGCACCAAGGGGGTCACACCCACCACGTCCTGATGGCTGAATGCAGCCAGCACCACCCAGCCACCTCCTCATCTTCCTCCCTGGCACCTCCCAAGGCCCTGGCACGGCCCCTCCTGGAGCCCTTGTGCCTGCTGTGATGCCAGGTGAGGGCAGAAACAGCCAGCAGCTGGCACAGTGTCAGGAAAAGCCACCTCCTGCCCACAGCCCTTCACCTTATGATGTTGGCAGCCGCTTTCCTCTCCTGGGTCAGGAGCTCGGGGTCATGGATGACCTCCTCCAGGAAGCCGATCACCCGGAACTTCAGCTCCTCGTTGGTCTCGAAGTCCTGCCAAGACCAGCACAACCACGGAATTACTCTGCTGGGACTGACATTGAACCCAGCAGAGCTGCTCCTGACACCCAGCTGGGGAAGGGGCTGCCTCTTCCCAGCAAAATCCCAGTACGGGCAGGCACCAGGCTCACTCAGTTCCATTGCATCGGCATCACCAGGCCTGGGAGAGCTGTGGGACTTCCCAGTAACAACCAGTACGGCACCACTCCCACTGCCCCCAGTCACCAGTGCAGGGAGGGACAGGACAGCAGGGAAATCTCCCAGTGC
The DNA here is from genome assembly GCA_013397915.1 of Daphoenositta chrysoptera. Lineage (NCBI taxonomy): Eukaryota > Metazoa > Chordata > Aves > Passeriformes > Daphoenositta > Daphoenositta chrysoptera. The sequence continues at coordinate 399,383 of VZRO01003123.1, forward strand.
CTGAGCCCTGACCCCGTCCTGGGCATCCCAACAGGCACCAAAGCCAGAGACTCCCCTTCCTCTGCACCCAGCCAGGGGGTGATGGCAGATCCAGCTCCCCTCCTCTGCACCCCAACTGTGCAAACACTGGGATGTGACCCCTGTTCAGCTGCTGGGGGCTCCCAGCTCCCTGCTCCTCACCATCTACACTCCTTTGCTTGATTAAAACCTCAATGCCAAACTGCCTTCTCAGCTGAACCTTGGCTGAGCTACCCGGCACGCAGCTGAATTCCTGGTGGCAGGGTGGGAGGGAGAGAGGGAAGGAGCCCCCGCCGCCCACCTGTGAGTGTTTGGACACCCAGTGCCTCAGCACGTTGAGGACACGGTTGGTGGCCGCTCTCCGGATCACGAACTCCTTGTCTCCATTCCGCTGGTCCGTCGGGAAGCCTGAAACTGCCAGTGGCCCCTTAGCACAGCACAGCTCCCTCAGGAAGGGCTCACAGCTGCTGTAGGGCTGCCAAAGGAGCCCCCCTTTCCCCAGCACCCCTGAGCTGCTGTGTCAGGAGGCAGTGGGACACCCGGGGCCACCTGTAACCCGCACATCCCTCGGGTAGCACCACGCCCAGACTCCTGGGACACGGCCTGCAGCAGGTGCTGAGCTCTGGGGGCTCCGGGCTTCCCCAACAGGGCTCTTCCCAGCCAGAGCGTGCCTGGAGGGAAACCCGGCTGGGAACGGTGGAAATGGGCACCCCAAAGGCACTCCCCGGGCAGGTACCTGCGCTGGCGAGGGACATCCTGCGGTATTTCTCCTTGGTGGGGGTCCCCTCGTTGGCCCCCGCCGTGGCGATGGCGAAGGCGGAGGTGGCAGACAGGGCGCTGCGGGTGCTGTCCAGGTCCCGGCAGGACGTCATGACCACACCGTTGTTGTAGGAAAACAGCGAGAAATCTGCGGGAGAAGAAATCCAACATCCCTGTGGGCACCGCTGCTCCCCACGCGTGCCAGCCCCCTGCCACACAGGCACCCCCCAGGCCGGGACAGGCCTTGGCTCACTCGTTACCTGATGAATTTTTGCACTTGATGGACTTGGGAGTCGTTGGGGATTTCGTTGGGGAAGTTTCAGCTTCTGCTTCATCGCTGTGGTTGGGATCTGTGTCCGACTCTTCCCTGACAGACACCTCTGAGCCTGGGAGGAACAAGGAACCCCTTTACACCCACTGCACACAAATACAGCCACGTTTTAGTTCTTCCCAATTTTCCTGAAGTCTGACCCCTTCCAGCTTTGGATGCAGCCACCACGTATAGGAAAGGTAGAGAGTTCTGCCATTTCTACGGGTTATTTTGGAACAGGATTTTTCTTTGAGTTGGGGGGGTTTGGGTGGGTTTTTTGCTTTTGTTAATAAAAATTACTGAGGTTTCAGGAGGCAGGAGCTCTCCATGCGTGCACCTAAACTGGCCCCTCCGCGCTAGAGCCCCCCATCCCCAAACCCACAGGGACTCACTTTGCTTGCCTGGCAGCGACTCCTCTTGCTTTTCCGAGGCCGCTTCTCCTTCGTCCGGGATTTTATTGGGATAGCTACTGGACACGTACAGCTTGTTGATGTCCAGAGTGGTCTTGCTGAAGGGGGCCATGGAGGAGTACACGCCGGCGTAGCCGTTGGAGGAGCAGCTCAGCGCCGCCAGGTCCAGCGCCTTCCCCCCCGTGATGATGGGGATGTTGAGGGAGAGCTTCCTCCGGCGGCTGGGGGACGAGGACTTGGTGATGGAGAGTGGCGGCGGCGACGAGAACTTGCGGTTGGCTCTGGGGGACTTGGGGGGCTCCCCGTAGAGCAGCTTGTTGTTCTGGCTGTTTGCAAACAGGAGCTCCAGGGACCTTGGAGAGACAAGGAGAAGCTGAGCTGGCACCTGCCCTGCCCAGGAGGTTGTGGGGATCCCCCCGTGGCACTGGGACCCCAGGGCATCCCTCCAGGTACAGCAGAGCCAACAAGAGCCCCCACCACCCTGTGCCCACCACTTGGCCTTCCCAGGAATGGGGACACCTGCAGAGCTTGGATTCATCTCCTCCCCCCGTTTGGGGGTGTCACAGCCCATGGGGAGCAGGTGACACAGTCCCAGGGTGGCACCAGGGCTGGACAGGTCTGGGGCACAGAGACAGCAGGCAGGGCATGGAGGAGTGGTGCCACAGTCCTCCCAGATCCCATCGCTCCTCAGGAGACGGGACAGGTCCCAGGGCAGCATCGGGGCCAGGCAGGGTGGGGGTGCAGAGACTGGGGACAGAGAGGGGGAGGAGCAGCAGTGGCAGGGTTCCCCCCCAGGACAGGACAGGTCCCAGGCAGCACTGCAGCCTCACCGTGCAGGGATGGCACTGATCGGCTTCTTGTAGATGGTGATGAGCTTGTCGAGCACGACGAGGGCGGTGGTGAAGACGCGGTAGGAGTGCAGGAAGGTGTTGAGGAAGTCGATGCTCAGGAAGCGCAGGTCCGTCAGCCTCTCCAGCAGCCGCTCCACACTGGCATAGCGGATCTGCAGGACCTTGCAGGAATTCATCGTTTTACTGAACCTAATGTCAACATCATCACAATACAAGCTGGCATCAGACCTGCAGAGAAACAAGATATCTGTGGTTCCAGCCTGGAACGAAAACAAGAGACCATGGAAAGCGGTGCAGGAAGGAGCCTTGTTCGAACGGGGTGTCCCCATGGAAAACGCAGCTGGGAATGCTCCCAGGGGAAAACCTGGAAACCCACACCCTGGAATGGGTGGAGTGCTGAGCAGGCAGAGGGATGTGGACGGGCCATTCCCGGGTGCACACAAACCAAGCCCCTTCCCCTGCCTGGCAGCAGGGAATGGGGCAGGGACACCCCTGTGCTGCCCCATCCCACCAGCCCGCCTTGTCCCACACGTGTCCCAGCACAGCCTTTGCAACCCAGCACCTACAGGGACAACACCCCCGTGTCCCTCCCTTCTAGCACTTCTACCCCCTCCTTACTATAGTTATTTTTCTCTAAACTCTCCCCTTTGACATCCCCACCTCCCCAAGCACATCCCACACAAATCCCTCAACAGCTTTTTAACGCTCCTAATCACCACACTGGAACAGCCCACGGAGCACATGGGGAGGCTGCGGGGGTCCCAGGGACGTCACAGTGGTCCTGAGGCTCCTGGCAGCATTTGGCTGCCACAGGAGCTGTGTCCCAGCCCTCTCCACACTCACTTGATCATCTGGGGCACGGTGACCTTGGAGTTCTCCTCGAAGGCGTTCATCATCAGGCCGTTGCAGCGGATGTTGTCCACGCACTGGAAGAGACACGAGCGGGAGGTGGAGGAAATCAGGGCTTGTCTTTATCCAGAGCAGACACATCCCTGCTCGCTGCATCCCACCTCCAACAGGAGGGCAGGCAAGGCCATGGCCCAGCAGAGCTGGCAGGGGGCAATCCCTACTGAACCGGGAGCTCTGCCTCTTCCCCCCCCCTGGGAGAAACATCTTCAGGGTCATTTGCAGAAAGCAAATGAAGAGCAGGTAGAAACTGTACCACGTGTTGGAGTCAGAGGAGGAACCCACATCCCAGACCGAGATCTGCAGGAGGGCAGTGATGGGACAGACCCTGCTGCAACTGTGTCACCTTCCTCCTCCACCTCCTCCTCCTCGAGCCACCAGACACCACAATGGCAATGGCTGGGCTCTGGGTGCACCCTGGCTCCCAGTCAGCCCCCAGGAGCCCCTCTGCCCCCCCTGGGCGGGTACCCAGGGCTCAGTGCTCCACCTGAGCAAGACCCTGCGCCAGGTCCCGACACCCCAACAGCACCAGGAAAGCTCCCAGGGTGCAAACCCAGCCTCAGGGCAGGCAGCGGGGCTGCAGTCACACAGCAAACCAGGAGTCAACCTGGGTGCCCAAACCTATGCCCACAGCCCAGCAGGGATCAGCCCAGCCGGGATCCCACGGCAGCTCCTCGTCCTGAGAATTCCACACACGACAACCCTCCCTGCTGGGTCCCACCTGGCTGATGTCACTGGTCCATGCAGCCTTCTCCTGCCTGGACGAGGCCACGAGGATAACAGTGAAAGACGAGGAATCTTTCGGCTCCACCACGATTTTGAAGTCAAGGTGGTCAATGTCTTGTCCTGATGTTTTGGCTTTAGAACAGAAAAAACCCACACAGTGATTGGGAAAGCCTTTCCCACCCCCTCTCTCCCAGCAATGGCTTTAGCCAGGTTTTAAGGAGGGTTTATTCAGGTTTTTGTGGGTTGTTGGCTGCCACAGGAAGGTCAGGTCTGTCTAAGTGTGGGTCTGTTTGGTTCACAGTAAATAATTAATCTAATTAAATCTCAATCGTGGATCCCTTGACTCTATTGGCATGTGAATTTGATCCACCTACCGACCACCCCCCACCCACCTCCCCAGCACATACCGTCCTCATCGGTGCTCTCGGGCTCCTCCACCAGCGTGCAGTCAATGAGTGAGATCACTCCGTTCTGCAAGGGGGGCAAAGGGGGCTCAGCAGCAGGACTCTGGGGGCTGGGGATCCCCCGGACCCCCATTACAGCCCCCACCCAGGGCAGGAGTCACGGTTCAGCAGTGGGACCCCTCCAGGGCCTGGGGGTTCCTCCATCCTCGTCCCCACCCCAGGGATAGGGGTAGGGCAATGCCCCCAGAGGGGCACACACAGCCCCGGGGAGGGGGGACACACAGCCCATGCCCAGCACAGCGCCTGCTTTCACTGGGAAAAAAATCTGTGCCCGCCGGGATCTCTGGGTTTTCCTTGTCGAACTGATCAACTAATTTGTTTATAAATTATTTAATAGGAGCTTTAAATTTAATTTTCTGAAAGTCTGTTGTTGCAATTATCAGCTCTTTGCCACGGACTGTAATTCTTCAAACTGATAATTTAATGCCAGTAACAAGCAATTTCTGTAAGATTCTTGCTCAATTAACTGCCAAACTTCCCCAAATAAACACAGGAGCCCAGGGAGCAACCAGAGGAGCCGGGAGCATTACAGACAGTCCGGGCTGTGATTCCAGTTTCTTCCAGAATAAACTCTCAACGTTTCTGCTGCCGATCAGGGCAAATCCTTTTATCAAGATCTTGTAGTTTCTCATCACTCCCGTGGCTCAGCTCTGACAAGGACCACGTGAAATGAATCCGTGTGGCCGCAGGCTCCCAGCCCAGCACCCCTGGGGCTGCGCCAGGGGAGGGCGAGGTGGTCCCTGGACCCCTCTGTCACCAGGAGCCCAGCCAGCTCGGAGCACACTGGGCCACCCTCTGCCCCCTCCCCACGGCCGGGGAGCAGCAGCAGCCTCCCACCCCTTCCCGGGTGCCCCCGGCCCCCTCACCTTGGTGAGGTGCAGCTTCCCCCCGGAGCCGCGGGTGCAGATGATGAGGTGCTTGGAGAAGAGGAAGCACTGCCGCTCGCCCTCCTTCCTGAGCGACAGCGAGCCCAGCCGGCCCCGCGTGATCTTCCCCTTCTCCGACATCGGCACCTGGATGAGGGACCCTGCGGGGGAGCTGCCGTAAGCCCCAGCACCGGGCAGCGCTGTGGGGCACCGAGCGTGTCCCCAGGTGCCAGGTTATGGTCACCCAGCAGCTGGGGGGGCACCAGCCATGGCCCCCAGCCCACCCTGTACATCCCAGGGCGCCCCAGCGGGACTGGGAGCTCAGCGTGGTCCTGGTGCTTCCCTGGGTGGGGAATCGGTAGCAGCCAAAATGCACCTCCTGCACCATGATGTGGGAAAACATAGTGACAAAACTGCCTAAAAGTGACAGAACTGCCTGAACGTGGCATGCTTCTGATCAGTGAAAACTCAGAAATGAGTTATATTTTTAAATTTCACAGGCCACCGGAGCACACAGGACAAGGACAGGGACATGGCTCATGGTCACCACAGAGGGGAGGGACGTCGGCGCCGACACAGACCTTGCCTGACGAAGGTCTGGCTGGTGTCCAGCAGGATCTCACACCCTTCGATGATCATCCTCTCTATTGCCAGGTTTTTCCGAATATTTTCAGTCTCACTTACTTCATCATGCATTATCCTGAAAGAGGGAGAGGAGAAAATTGGAGCTGGGATGGGATCTGCACAAGTTTTCCCAGCCCCTGTGGACATATGGTGGGGCTGCACCAGGTAAAACCAAAACTGAAGGAATATCACGGGAATTACAGCAGTATCCACCCAGACAGAGCCAGGAGCTGTACATCTGGCTGGACTGTGCCTCCAGGCTGATAAATATTGAAATGTGAGTGCTTGGAAATCACAAAATTGAGATTTAGGGCAGACAGATCCCCCATCACCAGCCCTCTCTGATATCCCTGCTCCTTGAGGAGTGGGAAAAGGAATGGAAACTCTTTACAGAACTTAAAAGTGCACTGGTGGGTTTGGCACTGACACCCAGAACACAGTCCATGGGCTGGGGAGGAAGAGGATAAAAAACAGGCAATTATGGCCGATTCCCAAGTGCTCATGTGGAGATCTCGGCACCTTCCCATGGGTCAGCCCCACCAGTCCTGCCAGCCAGCCTTCAACAGAGGACAGAACCAGACACTCAGAGCCATCCCAGTCCTCCAAAGCCCTCATTTCATCATCCAGGAGCCCTGGGAAGCACTGCCCCTGGCCGGAAGCAGCCAGGACCCATCCCACACCCCAGGGATGGATCAGTGGCTCTCACCTGGACAGCTCTTCCAGCTTGGACTTGGCATAATCCAGGCTGTTCCTCTCCACGTGTTCGTGGGGGGTGTGAGCCAGCAGCTCGTGCAGGGTCAGGATGTACCTGGGGATCTGCAGCACGAGGGAGCAGAGCAGAGGTCAGTGGGGGGCACTGGGGACAGCAGGGGCCCACCCTGGGCTGCTCCGGCCATGGCTGGGGACACCCTGGCCAGGGACACCCTGGCCAGGGACACCCTGACCTGAGAGGTTAAAGCATCAAAGCTGCTTGTGCCAAAGCTGAATGAAGAGGGGGAACAACGTGGGGCTGTGCCCTGCTGTTCCCTGGCCAAGTCCCAGAGGTGTGGGGTAACCAGGGAGCCAGCAGCACCCGGAGTCCTCCCGCAGTGATGGCCCAAGCAGGTCCCAGGAACCGTGTGGGTCCACCAGGGTCCAGCCCCTGGCCAGCTTCACCCAGGCTTTGCCTCCCCACCACAAGATGCCAGCTGTGGGGATGGGGTTTGCGTTGTCTATCCTGTCTCCCTCAGCATCCCCGGAGCCAATCCTGGCTCCAGTGGTCACCTGGAACATGGGGTAGGTGAGGAAGGTCTCCAGGGTCCTCTCCTCGCAGTCAGGCTTGGCCTCGTAGTGCTTGAGCAGCTTGTCAAAGTCCCGGTTCTGCTTGCAGTGGGCCAGGATCTGCAGGCTGTACTGGTGGTTCCGCACGAACTCCTGGTAGATGTTCAGCATGGGCAGCAGGATGTCGAACAGGTCGGCTGCAGGCAGAGCAGGGGAGGTGGGTGGGATGCTCCAGCCCACACCTGGGGTCCCACACAGTCCCCTGATCCCCTCACCCACCCAGAGCAGCCCCGAGGTCTCCTGCTCCTTGTGCCCGCCAGCTCTGCCCAGTCTGAGTTTAAAGAGGGTCTGATGGGACACAGTGATGCCTCCCTGTCCACGGTTCTACCTCTCGGCAGAACCAGGAACATCAGAATTTGGTTGCTCTGGGGTTTTTTATTCTGTGGCTGATGTGACCAAGCAAGGACATGGTGTGCAGTGTGTTTTGCTGCTGGTTGGCAAATGCCTGTGGAGCTGCAGAAGGAGAAGGAGCAGCACGAGGAGAAGGAGGAGGCAGCAGCACTCACCCAACACCAGCGTGGGCCAGCTGGAGATCCGCGCCTTCAGGCCTTGGTAGAAAATTTGGTGCAAAAACATGATCGTTTCACTGGAAGAGGAACCAAGACAGGACTAAGCCAAACCAAGAACAGACAGATGAACAAGAGGTAAATACCAAGGAATTAGACAAAATCCCCACCCCAGGGGGAGCGGAGCAGCCCTTGGGCTGGCTGGGGGGCAGCTGCTCAAGGCACTGCAGAGGGTTCCTGGAGGCACAGGGAGTGACAGAGCCACAGGCTCCCAGGGAGCCCTGGCGCTGAGCACGCAGCACCCAGGGAGGGCAGCAGGTGTCCAGAGCTGCTGGGATGCCCAGAGCTCCCGGAGCTCAGGACAGAGCTCACCTGTTGAGGAAAATGCTGCTGACATCGTCGTGTGTGATGGGCGGCTTCTTGGAGCTGGCGGCCATCCGCAGCGGCCGCAGGAAGTTGTTGACGAGGATGTGGAGCTGCTGGACATACTCAGCCTCAGCCTCCAGCATGCTGAACACCACCTGGTTCCTCTTGCGCATGCTGTCAGCGTGGGGGGACCTGATGTAGTCCTGAATGATGGTCTTCCACTTCCTCCGGCACAGCCAGCCCCGCAGGAAGCTCTGCACCTGAGGGAGCAGCGGCTGGGGGTCAGGGACAGACTGGGGCCAGGCAGGGACCCTCGCTCGGCACGGGGCAGCCGGGAGGTTCCCTGGCCTGTACCGAGGTGTGTGTGCTGCTGCCTCTTCCTGGCGCTGCTCTGAACCCTCCAGGCTGGGAGTCCCATGACTCATTTAAATACCTGGCACAGGCTGCCCAGAGCAGCTGTGGCTGCCCCATCCCTGAAGTGTTCAAGGCCAGGTTGGATGGAGCTTGGAGCAAGCTGGGATAGTGGAAGGTGTCCCTGCCCATGGCAGGGGGTGGGACAAGATGAGGTTTAAGATCCCTTCCTTGTGTAACTGGGCACCAGCAGCATGTCCTGCTCTGTGCCCAGTGCTCCGGCCCCAGTACAGGGGTGCCTGGGGCCGGTCTATTGCTCCCTGTGGGAATGCTGCTGGGGTGATGGCTTTTCCTTTGCCAAAATAAAAGCTGTGACAACCACGGGAACACAAGTCAGAGGAGCTGGTGGTGCAGGAGCCAGCACTGGCCGGGACACCTCGTGCCCTGCTGACAGACGGGCTCCCACTTGGGCAGAACACATTTTCCTCCTAAAAACCCTGCTGACAGAAGCATCTGCTCAGACACCTCCTCCAGCCCCCCAGGGAGTGCATCTGCTGTGCCTGCTGGGACCCCCCGGGTGCCAACCCTCGCCACCACCCACCTTCTTGATCTTCTTGATGTCACTGTCATCGTCGCTGGGCGCGCTGCTCTGGCTGGCCTGGATGCGCTCGTGGTCCTTGAGCAGGGACGCGATCTGTGGGCACAGAGGTGAGCAGCTGCCCAGTGCCTCCCGGGGGCCGAGGGCATCCCAGGGGCCGAGGGCATCCCAGGGGCTGAGGGCATCCCAGGGGCCGAGGGCATCCCAGGGGCTAAGGGCATTCTGGGGGCTGAGGGCATCCCGGGGGCTGAGGGCATCCCAGGGGCTAAGGGCATTCCAGGGGCTGAGGGCATTCCAGGGGCTGAGGGCATCCCAGGCGCTGAGGGCATCCCAGGGGCTAAGGGCATTCTGGGGGCTGAGGGCATCCTAGGAGCTGAGGGCATCCCAGGCTGCCCCTGTGCCAGGGAACGGCGTGAGCCTCTGGCTTAACTACAGACACGGACACATCGTGCTGGCTCTGTCTTAACGGGCATCACAGACTCACAGAAGCACAGGCCCACAGAGTGCTTCAGGCTGGAAAAGCCCCCTGACATCACCGAGTCCACCCAATCACAACACTGCCAAGGCCACCACTAACCCACCATTGTCCCCAGGTGCCACATCCACACGGCTTTTAAATCCCTCCAGGGATGGGGACTCAATCGGTGGATGAAGCAGATGAAGAAACCTGGCAGAGCTGTCAGGGCTCCTCAACTCCTCAGTACCCCTGAACACACCGCCAGGACCAGGACCTGGAAATCCTGCTGGGTGCCCAATTCAAACCCCATCCCTGTTTCCCGAAAAAGCCTTCGCAGCGAGTCAATAACCACCACTTGGAGAGAAAACAGCAGAAAAATCTCGAGCATTTGGACCCCAAAATGTGCAGGCGGGGAGCAGCCCCCCCCAGCCATGCTTCCCTCACATGTGGGATCAGAGCCATCAGCTCCCGGGTTTTGGTTTCACTGTTTCTCCCTGTACTTTCTCTCCCTCCTCTGCTCATCGCGTGTCCCGGCCCCCACGGCCAAAACCACTTGGAAAGTGACAGGAAAAGGCAAGAAAGCAGCACATGTGCCATCCAGAACGTGGGAAATTGGGAAAATGTGGTCTGGATTTTGATTTTACAGAAGAGAACAGAAGAAAACAACTTGGAAAGAGGACTCTCTTGCAGGGGGGAAGATGTCCCATTTTGGACAGAAAGGAAAAAAGGTAGAGTTTGGTGTCTGGACTGTTTGGAAAAAGCAGGAACATGCCAGAGCTGGTGGCCACAGGCTCATGGTCACTGAGCCAACTCCTACACATCTGTTTCACCCCATTTCATTATATGGATCAGGTGTTAGAGGAGATTTTAGAGCTTTTTGCGCTCTGTGTGCTCTCCTAGGGAGCCCTGAGTCCCCAGAACCTCCTCCACACCCCCTGCACTGAAGGTTTTGTGGGCACGAAAGCCACCCCCCTGCCAGGACAGAGGGACCCATGGAAGGGGTTTGCCAGTGCCGTGGTTTTATTTTGGTTTCTTTTTTTTTCAGTTGACTGAACAAAATTTGCACATTAAAGTAGGAGCTGATAATTTGATCCCTGCTTCAAAGCGTGGGGAAGAGTGAAAACCCCCAAACCAACCAAGGTGACAGCAGTGTCCCTGAGCCTGGGGAGGAGATGCTGCAGCTGTGCTTAGCTCGTTCCAGGGGTCACAACATCTCCCACTTCCCTGGACCCAGCTCCTAGGGGTGCTCTGCCCTTGCCCTGCCTCTGTCCCTCAGGGGGTTGGGGGGGCTCCCCAACTTGGAGGCTGGACCAGACCTGGGGAGCAGGATCCGGGTCCCAGGAGAACGCCCCCCAAAATGGGGGGCACAGTCTGCAACCAGGGCAGTTTTAGGGCTGATCTGTTCTGCTGGAGAGCAGAAAGAGCACAAATCCAGCACTCCTGGAAAAGCTTTGTGGCACCTCAGCTCTGTAACACTAAAAGAACCTTCCGTGCACCCCAACACATGGTCAGGGATTGCTATTGATCTGCACGTTTGAACCCAAAAATTCAACATTTAAGGAAAAGCCCACCATTAGGACAGGCGAAACTACCCCTGCCCTCACTGTCTATTCAGATGCTTTTTCTGGGGCGATTTTGAGGTTCTGAGTGATTTGGCATCGAGGTCTCAGCCCTGCCAACCCACTGCTGGCTGCCCCCACCCCGATGCCTTTGCCCACGCCCCTGGCAGGCATGAGGAGGGGGCTGGCAGCAGCACTGGCTCTGGGAGTGCCAGGGTGCCCCACGCTCACCGTCCCCACTGCCCACCCACCACAGCAGCCGTGCCAGCACCCACCCACAGGCAGAGCCCAGGCGGTGAGGGGCACCCGGGGGGCACAGTCCTGCAGGGCAGAGCCAGGCAGCACGGGGGTGGCCAGGAAACAGGGGATACCCCACTGCCGAGCATCCCCTCTGCCAGCGAGCATCCCCCACAGCACCGGGCAGCACCTTTACCACCGAGTGTTCTCCCCCTGCCCAGCATCCCCAGTGGCACAGAGCAGCCTCCTCGCCGAGGAGCATCGCCCCCACTGCCAGGCATCTCCTGAGCCTCCCCCTCCCAGGTGCCCCAGGGACACGCGTGTCCCTCGGCACCGTCTGCTGAGTCACCCGTGCTCCTCGCTGCTGTCTGCCGCACCCGGCCTCGTGTCACCCTTCCACACCCGACACCGTCAGGGAACTGCTGCCAGAGCTCCCGGGGCATGCTGCGGGTGGGGGCTCCCCGGGCCGATCCCGCAGGATTGCACAGAGCAGCATCCGTGTGGTCACAGCACCGAGCACGGCGATCCCCTGGGGTTCTGGGGAGCACCAGATGCCCTCTGCCCCGCTCAGGTGTGCCCCACTGCAGAGCTGCCTCCAGCCCTGGGATCCCAGCATCAGAGGGACGTGGAGCTGCTGGAGTGATTCCAGAGGAGGACACGGAGAGGGTGGAAGAGGATGGTCTGTGAGATCCCTTCCAACCCAAACCATTCTGGGATTCTAGCGACTGTTTTCTTCACTCACAAGAGGCAAGGACCAGCTCCCCAGCCCACTCCCCAGTGCTCCTTGCCCGAGTGAACCCTTCCCTGTTGCAACAGCTTCCTGGCTCCAGGGATCATCTCAAGCCCCCCACATGCCCAGTGCTGGGGTGGCACAGCCACAGCCACTTGCTGCATCACTCCTGCCAGGAAAATCCCCAAGGGAGGCGATGCCCTCGCCCCTCCTGCAGGAGAAGGACCAGCCCGGTGTCACTAAAAGAAGCAGAACCATGCCAGCTGTGCCACCCCCGGCCCCTGCCCACACAGGGATGCCACCCGCCCTCCCACGGGTCACCCCAGGAGCGTCAGTGCATCCTCAGGGTAGCACCGGGTGCTTCACCTCGGCCTTGAGGCGCTCGATCTCGATCTCCCCGTCCTCGATCTGCTGCCGGAGTTGCTTGGCAACAGTCTTCTCCGTCTCCACGATCTGCAGGAGATGGAGGTACTTCTGCATCAGCGCCTCGTGCTCTGTCGCCAGGTTCCTGTAGCTGCAGCAGACACGGCCGTGAGCATCCCTCCCCCGCAGACCCTGCCCCGCGCCCCCGGGGTGCGACCCCAACATCGGGGGCTGCGGTTTGGCAAGGGCTCCTCCTTCCCAGGCCCTCCAGTCATACCCCTGAACAAACCAGGGGGCAGTTCCTGCAGCTGGGAACGCTGCTGCTCAAAAAGGGCCCATCTGGGGAGGACACGGGCTCCCACAAGGGGCAAACGGAAAGGACAGAGCAAACTTTAATGAAATCAGAGGAGACAAAAAAGACCCCCTAGAACACCCATGGCCAAACCTCTGTCACCTGCCACATTCCAAGAGTTTAAGAAGAAGGACGTGTGAGGCACAAGCACCTTCAAAGTCCCGCTCTTGGCAGGGGCTGCAGGGGATGGTGTTTCTCCCATTCCCTGCACACAGCTCCCACCTGATCCCACACCTCGCTGACTGCTCCCCATGGCAGGTGGGCTGTACCAGCACTCCCACAGCACAGACAGGAGCCTGGACAAACCCCTTCCTGACCAGGTTTGCTATCCCAGGTGAATCCCTTCCCGATGGGCTTTGAGCCTGAGGGTGAATCGGGCATCCCTCTGGCACCAGGCTGGGACAGGCAGTGCCAGCCTGCCAGGGTGGTTGGTGGCATGGGACGGGGATGGGAATGGGGACTGGGGAACAACTGAACACAGCCCCCACTCAGCATAAGGGTCCCCAACACGGGGCTGGGGGGCAGAAGTGTCCTGCTCCGCCTGCTGGCAGTGTCCAGCTCAATCCTTCCCCCCCAGCCACCCTCGGCACAGCTTCACCTCCACCCTCCCCTCCGCACGGGCACAGGGCACACCTGGCGTGAGCTATGGCTGCCACCCACTCGTCGCAGTCCTTGGCATCCTCGGTCCTCAGCTCCAGCGTCTTCTGGTTCTCATGGTTGAAGTTAACAGTGAAGTAGTGCTGCGGGGGTGAGCACAGGGGTTACGGCTGTGCCCCTCACAGGGCTGGCAGAAAGCACTTCCTGACCCTTCTCGGGTTGGGTCGTTGGAAAGAAACATGTTTGGAAACACCAGGAGCCCGGCCACGACGTGCTGCCCTCAGCACAGCCATGCCACTGGCGAGCAAAATCCGAGGGGAAATCCTGCTGGGCAAAGACCCAGCTTGAGGAAAACCTAAATCCACCAAACCAGCCCAAGTCCAGGGGGCTGCGGTCCTGAACGTGTAGCAACCACCTTGGGGACACCATCACCTGGGGAACAGGCAGAGGAGCAAGGATGCTGAGCTGGACCTGCATCCCCACCCGCATCCACAGGTTAATGCTTGGACTTGATGGTCTTAGAGGTCTTTTCCAACCTTAATGATTCCTTGATCCTATGATCCCTGCCTGCATCCCTGCCTGCGTGGGCAGCGAGCCCCTCGGGCACACGCTGGAGCCCTGCAGCCGCCCGGGATGTGACACGAACAGAGCCCGGGTCCCTCGTGTCGCGTTCCCCGGGGCTCTGGGGGGTGGCCACGGCACGGGGCTATTTTTAGCCTCCCTTGACATTTCCAGTGTTTGTGCTAATTGTGTGCGGTGCCGCCGCCGCCGGGTTGGTGCCGCTCCTCTGCTTCCCTGCAGTCTCCAAGGAAACAGGTACCACGCTGCAGTGCCGGATACTGCCCGGAATAACTGGGCTAAACCAAACCCACTGGAACGAGCTCATCCTGACATCATCTGCTCCTCTGTTGGGTTTCATGAGGGGCCTGGATTCACAGGTAAAAACCGCCTCAAACCCAAGGAGCAGCAGCCTGGCGGAACACGGGCAGCCACCGGCTGTGCCATGTGTGCCATGAAAACACCGACGGGCACCACAACGCCCTTCCCTTCCCGTCCCTGATCAGGCCCAGGGTGCTGGGGAGAAGGATCCCCGGATGGTGCAGGAGGCTCTGGGTGAGCCCAGGACAAGGGGGAGACAGGGCACAGCAGCACAGGCAGACCCAGCACCCCCAGCCCGTGCCCAGGTCTCAGGGTATACCCTGGGAGCTCACCCAGCCCCTCCAGGTCGGGCAGAGGAGGAGAGCGGGGCAGGGAGCCCACACTGCCCAGGGGCACAGCAGAGCCCGCCCTCAGAAACAGCTTTCACCTTTGGGGAGAAACTGCAGGGCCCTGGTGAAGATGCAGCTCCTTCACTTCTGCCACGGATCCTTTGAGTGCAGATCTTTTACTGCTGACCCTGTGGACAAGCTTTCTCCTTATGGAGCCATTCCCATGACAAAACACCATCATCCAACACACACCCCAATGTCAAACACCATCATCCACCACCCACCCCTTCCCTGGCCTGCCATGCTCAGGCTGCCCAGAGCTCCATGTCTGCCTGCAGGACACCTCTGGAGCTGCAGCAGCCCCCCAGCCTTTCACATCCCACCCCCCTTCCCTCCCTCCCACTCCCGAAGGCTTTTACTGGCAAAGAGACAGCTCTGAGGGAAAATTCACCAAAAATTCGTGGTCCTTATGGGTGTTGTTCCGTATCCCAGCTTTACACCCACCTCACATCCCTTCCCTTGTAACTGCATCAAGGAGAGCTCATCAGGTTGGCAAGGCTGGAAATGCCCCTCTAAACACCAGCGAGGTGTGGGGGAGCCCCTTCTAGGCCCTGGTGCCCCCGGCAGCTCCCAGCGCCACAGGAACAAAGCCCCCAACAGCACAGTGTGCACATTCCCACCCCGTGATCCAGCACCAACAGCCCATGCTCGGCTGAGTCCCCACGGGACCAGAAACACGGGGAGACACTTCCAGGAGTCCCCCAAACAGTCCTGTCCTGTCCACCAGGAGGGCATGAGACAGCGAGCCCTGGGCTGTCCTTCCCAGACACCCGTGTGTGCTCCCAGGGTCCCGTGGGGATGGCACAGTCCTGCTTTGTGCTGCTGTGGGTGAGTGCACCCACGCAGAGCCCACACCCACAGCACAGCCTGGTTAGAGCATCCTGACCTCCCCCTGCGCCCTGGGAAAGCAGCAGATTCAGGCCTTGTCAGAGGTTAAAACGAGGGGTGCAGAGCCCAGGACAGGAACTGGGGCAGGGGCTGGGGCAGAGATCTGGAGCAGGTACCCCGGACAGGTGCCCACGCTGCCCCACTGCCTCTGCCCCTCTTCACCCACTCGAGGCACCTCGCAGCACACCAGCACCTGACAGGCAGGTTTGCCAGACAGTTCTGGCTCATCCAATCTATACCCCAAAACTCCTGAAGGTTATGTCAGCGGCAGTTTCAAGGCTGTTGGCAGCAGAGCCGATGATGAGGGGTGAAAGCCCCCACTGCAGGGCTGCAGTCAGGACCCCTCGACCCCCACGGCTGCTCTGCCAGCGATCCAAACCTGGCTCCTGCGAGCACACGCACCCCGCTCCATGTGTTGCTCCAGTTTATCCCCACACAATTCCCAGGAAGTGCAGCGTGCTGGGAAGGAGGAATTTATTTTATATTTGAATAATAAAACTCCCACCACCTTTTATCTCCGCCTAAAAGATGATCCCTCTCTGCCATCACAGTGACACATCGCACCAACAGCCCGGGAGCGCTTCCTGCGGCACTCGCTGGGTCAGGGACTGAGGATCAGATCCGTGGATGGGACCAGACCCGTGGACAGGACCAGCACAGGGCCAGCCACTCTTGGCACAAGGCAAAGTGCTGGGAGCATCAGGATGAGCCCCCAGCCCCATCACAGCCCAGCCCAGCGCCCCTGGGGCAGTTTGTGCTGCCCAGAGCAGGGCGTGAGTTACCCACGGCATCGCTTTGCTTCTCCTTACACCCATTTTTTGTTCATTTACGACCTCACCAACTCCCAGCCCTGGGACCAGACCCCCCTCATCCCAACCCACTCCCTCCGCTCTTGCCAAAAAAAGCAGATGCGATTCCTTGAGGAAGTCCCTCATTCCGGGGTGTTTTCCAGCCTTCCCTGTTTCCATGGTGCCTTCTGAGCCCCCACTGTGGAGGCACATCCCCGGCCCCGGCGCTGTGGGATGCGTGGCCGTCTGGCACCGCAGGATGCACAGCCCCGGACCCCGCCTCTGTGGGATGCCCAGATACCCGCACCTCGGGGATTTCCCTCAGGAAGCCCCAGGGGACACAGCAGTTCTGCTCGAAATAATGACGCGGGAGCGTTCCAGGTCACCCAGGGAAACATTAAAGCACCTCCAGGGGCCCCCACAGCCCCGTGACCCCGGCGGGCGACAGTCCCCCGGCTCCCCCCGGGCCACCCACAGCCCCGTGACCGTCACCCGGCTCCCCGCAGGCCCTGCCCGCTGCGGGGGGATGGGGCTGGGGGGCGGCGTTACCGAGGCCCCTGATGTGCAGGAAGACTCAGAAATAAATTCAAATAAGCTTTAAAGCAACACATTATTTCCAAAATAGAAAATCAACCTCTCACAGGATTTTTTTTAGTATTTGCAGAGGGCATTTTTCAGCCTGAACAACCCACCAGACCCCTTGGGATGCGGTGGTTGGGGGTGGGTGCTCTCGTGGCGGAGTCCCGCTGGTCACTGCATGTGTGAGAGTGGGGGGAGCACGAGAGAACCCCCCAGTAACACCAAAGCAGTGACTGTCATCCTTTCCTGGGATTGTTGTGCCGTCATAGGGGTTTTTTCCCCCCACAGGGCTGCCCCCCATCATCCCTCGGAACTGCCTGCCCTCCATCCTCCCGCAGTGGGCAGATCCACATCCGCCTGTTTGTGAAGCTGATGGTTATTCCAGCTGACATAAAGGGCAAGAGGAGGAGAATTTTCCTGCTCTGGATGGATGAGTCTAAAAATCCACAGCCAGCCATGGCAGCTTTTAACATCCCTGACCTACATACTCTGTGCTCTGGGAAAACAGGACCTCAGAGTTGGATGCTCCAGCAGCTCATTTCCGTGCTGACAATAAGAAAAAATATCCCAGAGGCTGCAATTTCCTTCCTTTCTTTCAGTATGGGCTGTCAGGATATTTGGAAATGGATACTAGAGGTGAGCATCACCTGTGTGGAGCAGGCTCTGGAGTCATGCGTAGAAATAATCATAAAATAATTAAGATAAATCAATTTTCCCTTGATTTTATCCGGTGATGCTGGCAGGCAGGCATGCCAGCATCGCTGGGACCAACACCATGAGCATCCCCCTCACTCAAAAATCCCCACATGGCATCACTCAATACGCTAATTAATTAAAAACCTGGTGTTATTCCAAGACTGATGAATAGTTCAGGTTTAAGTCCACAAATTATGATTTATACTCCCAAAAAAATCAGATTGCATGGAATTACATTCAGGTAAGAGAATTCTCACTACCCCAGATGGCTGATGCTCTCAGACCTGCGGCTGATGCTGGGATCTGGGATCAAGTGCCTGGGACATCAATCCTAAAGTTTGGAATATCTTGGGAGCTGCCCTGCTCAGAATGTCTGTGGGTGACCTGCCCAGCCTTGCTCCACTGGTAGGATCTGTCCCCTCTGACCACCCTCCACAGCCCTTTTGGGGGCACCAGGTGAACCCCCATGCAGGGATGGGCACGGCTGGACCCCCTGGCCCCACTGCTGCACCTTCAGAGAGCTGCCCAAGCTCTCCCACTGCCAGGAATGGCTCCACCAGCAGGGCCTGGGGCTTGGCTCTGGGAGAGCTGGAGCTGCCGGGCTGGCAGGGGCTGCTGCAAGTCCTCAAGGCATCCAAATACTCCCAGCTCCACTCCCCTCCAGCATCCCAGTGTCTCAGGAATGGGGGCCACAGGACAGCGTATCCTCGGTTCTCCATGGCCCCATCCCTGGGAAACACTCTGGAGACGGAGAAGGAAATCCCCATCCATGGTCAGAGCGTGCTCAGGAGCAGCCCCAGCTGGGGGAACACAGCTCAGCTCCGGAGCCAAGGGCTCCGCACGGGGCCACTGCCTGACTCAGCACCACACTGGCTCTGTCTGAGGGCTCCTGCTTAGGAACAACCCCTGGCACTGGGATACGGGTCTGGAAACTGGCCCAGGCTGCCCAGGGCAGTGGCGGAGTCCACGTCCCTGGAAATGTTCAAAAGCTGTGTGGGTGCAGCACTTGGGGACATGGAGCAGTGGCAGCCTTGGCAGTGCCGGGGGGAGGGTTGGACGGAGTGACCTCAGAGGGCTTTTCCAACCTTAGTGAATCTGTGATTCTAAATCCAACTCCAGGCTGGATCCACGGAGCAAAGCCAGCTGTGATTCCTGCTGCCCTCAGGAGAGCCCTCACCCGACGCTGGGGCCTTCTCTATTTTGAGGTTGGGGTCGGATGAGCTCTGGACCTTGCACCTGCCCAGCTCCTCTATCGGGATCTCACCTTGGCCGTGCCCCCTCCCACCTCGGGAGGGGGGCAACTATCCAACTGGTTGGAAGGAAAATTCATTTGTGGAAAAACATAACAAGAGGAGAAAACAAAGTTTCCAGAGGCAGCAAATCCCTCTTTGGTGTTCCAGTTTTCCACACGTCTTTGCTTCCTTATTCTCACATATACCAATGCTAAAATTCACTGTGTTCCAGGGAAAAAATCCCCCCAAAGCAAAACATGCGTACATTAAAAGAGGGGGGTTGAAAGCCCCACCTCTTGAAATTTCTCCTTTGCAGAGAATTGGGAACCTTTCAGGCTCCACTCCAGCAAGGAGGGAATCCAAACCTGGAGCTCCTCTGCTGCAAGGAACACTGTCCTCAGAGCTCCAGCTGGAACTGCACGGATAGATAAATACCCTCAGAACACAATTAATTGGGATCATGGGCAATGCCAGAAATTTCCTCAGCACCTTCCCTTTGGAGGACGCTGGGCACGGCTGGGTGTCAGGCGAGCCTGAAGCCGAGGCTTTCCCTGGCGTGGGGAGCACAGACCCTGCCCGGAGCACGGCCAGCCCCGGGTGCCACCCGCTCCTCCCGCCCCGGCCAGGCTGCGGATCTGCACCATCAATATTCGCCGCTTATCTCATCCCTGGGCCATTAATTAGCTTGCAGAGCAGCGGGCATCCAGCGCTCCATCTCCCAGTCCCATTTGGCCTAAGGAATTACACAGAATTACAAGCCAGGCGCTGAACCGCGGCAAAGCCACGCAGAGCAGCGGCAGGGGATGTATTTGCCGTGGCGGGAGCTCCCTGTGACAGCAGCCCCTCACTTGCAGCAAGGATCAACACTCTGGGTGCATTGTGGACGGGAAAGGGATGTGACATCCTCCCCGTAGTGTTTGCATGGTGGAAAATCCCTCCTGCAAAAACACGAGGACCCAGAGCCTTGATTCCAAGCTTGATTCCAAGCTGGCCAGGAAGGCTCATAGCAACCTGGCTGGTAAACTTCATGGAAGCTGAACTAGGAACACACAACATCTGTTACTGAAGGGACAGCAGTGACAACCACAGCAGTGTGACCCCTTGCAACTACAGACCCCCCTCGCTGCCACAGCCCCCGAGGTGCTGCACCCCACGGCTGGGCTGCAAGGAGCCCCAGCTGGGCAAAAACCACAGTATTTTCCTCTTGACAGGGAGATATTCCCGTTCTCCAAGCCAGGAGGGAGGGGATGTGCCAGGGAGCAGTGGTGCTGCATGCCTGGTTCTCTTGGCAGGGTTTTCCAAGTGCCAGGAAGAGCCAGAATTAAGGCGCTGATTTCTTCCCAGGCTGCCCCATGCCCTGGGGTGCCCGGCAGGTGCCCCTGGGCCCCATCCTGCAGTCTGCCGGCAGCACTCCCAGCACCTCCCCAGAGCCTGCTCAGGCAGGAATTATGCAAGCCCTGCAGAGCTGGACGCAAAACGCGAGGTGCCTCCCGCATGTGCCCAGCCCGGGATGGTGGTGCCGGGACCCCCCCCACGGCTCCCACCGAGGGGCCCCGGTCCCGCTGTGCCACGGGCACCCACAGGGCACACGTCCGCGCTACACACACCACCAGGGGGGTCACAGGGTGAATCCAGCTGGCTCCTGTCCACGCTAATGAATCTGGAGGTGGCTCTGGAAGCGATGGATGGGGATTTGCCCCCGCAGCTGGAAGCCAGCCCTTCTCCCCCCTTCCTGGCACCATCCCATCTCTCCTGGCTGCTACGGCACATCCCAGCTCCAGCAAACCGCCCCAGACAAACATGCCAGGGGCTGCACCCGTCCATGCCGTGCTGCTCCAGGATACCCTGCCCAGCCGGGAAAGGCACAGCTGGTGGGCCACCCACCTCCGGCTGTGGTCCTCAGGGTTGGGACCACAGCAGCCCTGGGGCTGGGGTACGCCGGGATCTTCCCAGGGCCTCGCAAGGGCTTTGGTGTTTCCGCGCTGATCACCCGCAGTCATCAGCAGTGGCAAAGGGCACTGGAGCCCAGCGCCAGCACGGGGGGCTATGGGGACCCGCACTCTGCTTGTCCCCCCGCCAGGGGTGGGGACTGAGGTGCAAACCGCACACGTGGCGAGCGGGAACAGGGTGAAATCTGCCTGAAAACAAGGCCCTGCGCTCCCCGCGCCGAGCAGCACGCACCCACGGCAGGCTGCTCACACCGCCGGGCCGGGGGATTGCCAGGCAAAGCACGGGGCACAGAAGGGGCAGCGGGCTGCGGGAAACAGCCTCTGCGCGCAGCTGGGGCCGCCCCACGAGAACCCGGGGTCCCCCCGCCCCCGGGGCCGCTGCCCCAAACCCCGCCGGGCCGGGGCTCTGCAGCGCCGAGCGCGGCCGCTGGGAGGCGCCCCGCAGCCCCGCGCTAATTACCGCCGGTTAATTAGATGGGAGGGGGAGTGGGGGCGCTCCGGACAGAGCCCCACACCCCCACAATGAACCCACCCGCTGCTCCGGCACTGCAGCCCCGGGAATCATCCCTCTTCCCCAGCACAGAGCGGCCTCATCCTCACCTCCCCACCCCGGTCACGCGTGGGGCAGGTCACGGGCGCCGGAAGCTCCCGGGAGTGAGGGGCCTGG
>VZRO01003123.1:421274-434439 GCA_013397915.1 Daphoenositta chrysoptera
CCTGCCTCTCTCCCGTGCCTCCTTGCCTGCCTCCCTCCCTGCCGCCGGCTGCGGGGGTGGTCGCGCCGCGCTGCGCTCGCCGGAGCCGCCCCCGGGCCGCGGGATGCCGGGGCCGCCGCCAGCACCGTCACCGTCAGCAGCGCCAGCGCTCCGCTCGCTCCGCACCGCGACTGCTCACCGCACCGAGAGAGACCCCCAGACCGAGAGGGAGCCCCGGGCGTGTGGGACCCTCGGGCCGGCACGGAATCCTACCCACAGCTGGAGCCCCGGGCCGACAGGGACCCCCCCGGGCACAGCCAGAGCTAAGAGACACCTCCAGACACACAGAACCCCGAGACCAGAGGGATCCCTGGGCAAATGAGACCCCGGGAACAGCCAGAGCCTCAGGCCAGGCGGGACCCTAGACCAGATGGGAGCCCTGGGGAAGTGGACCCCAGGCCAAAAGAGACCCTTAGGTGGGGGAGGACCTTGAGACAAGTGGCATCACCACGCAGAGCAGAGGGACGAGTTTCTCCATTTATTTCCACTTGTCTCACTCTTAATCCCTTTTCTCCATCCCAGCCTTTTCTCTGCCAAGCAGGACAAAACTGGGAAAACTGGGCACTTGGCAAACTGAGCACTGGCTGCAGCTGAACCCTGTGCAGGGAAGGGAGTGCCCTGGTGCCCCCTGTATCCCAGGGGCTGCCACAGCCAGGAGTGCTGGGTCAGCCAGATGCCACAGTGATGGGCACCGAGTGTGAGAGCTGCAATGTGGCACGTCAGTCCTGCGGCAGAGGAGCCAGCCCTGACCTGAGCCCCAGGTGTGACAGACCCACTACAGACAGGGAGGACAGCAGGACAGCCCTGGTCATTGGCTTTATTTCTGCTGAAAATGCTGGTAGAGCGCCAAGGAACCCAGTGAGGTCACAGGTTGCCATGGGAACGGGAGGGAGCAGGCTGGAATTGGGAAGGGTGCTGGCACTGCCAGGATGGAGCTACTTGGCCTGGGTACTGCTGGAACACGTGCCCATCGCCACCTCAAGGGACACGGCCTGAGGCTTGCTGTCACCGGGTCAGTGCCAGAGAGGGGCAGAGCGGGAATGGGGACACCCACTGCCCCGGCCCCTGTGCCCCTCGTCCTCCCACTTCTGTCCCCAGCTGAGTGTGCCCCTGTGCCCAGCTGCAGGCAGCTTTGTAGCTCCAGGGCTTTCCCTCCAGCATGGCCAGCTCCCCTCCGTGCCCAGGGCTCTGTCGTTTTCCGTTTCTCCAGCCTCATCAGTAAGGTCCTACATCCCATTTTATTGCTGCAGCCTCCTCTTGGGGTCAGAGATGGGTCCCAGCATGGAGCAGAAGGTGCTCCCTGTGCCAAACCTGTCGCGTATGGAACAGTGCAGTGGCACAGACAGAGACCCTTTGTGGAAGCCTGCAAAATCCTGGATGAAATAATAGCTGGGAAGCTGGCATTGCCAATAATTCCCGTACTGGATGGAAGCTGCCTGACACCCTGGAGCTGCCAAGCCCTCTGGCCAGCCATGGGGCTGTGCCTGGAGGTGCAGTGTGCTGGGGGACGTGGTGTACCTGGGGATGAAGTGTGCCCAGTGTGCCCACTGCTCACGGGACGAGGGTCCCACTGTCCTTAGGACAGCAGCGCTCCCAGCACTGGGGACAGGCAGCATTGGGCTGTGCTGGGGTTGGTACCAGGCACAGCCTCTGGACTTCCCAGTAGTGTTAGTTCAGTTCAGACTCCCTCTGGAAGATACAGAAGGTGATGGAAACATCACTGAGAGCTTCCAAGGCTCAAGCCTCGGAAAGTTTGATTCCTGGAGCAAAGGGAGGTTTTTTTCCTGCAGGTGACGTGGTATCAATCAACGGAGGGGGAGGAGGGGGGTGTTTGCAGTGTGACCCTCCTGGTCTGGCAGCAGAGGGAAGTGTTCCTCACACATCTGAGAGCCAGCAGAGTCAGCCTGAGCATGCTGGCCATGGGACAGGGAGTTTGTCCAGAGTAAAGATTGCCAGGGTTTCCAAGTGCTTTAATTGCTGTGGTTTCTTTGCTCCTCATTGAAGTTTAATCAGATGCGGCAGTGGTTCCTGTGGGCTTCCATCCTGTGCACAACCTGAATGGATGCACAGGCAGTGGGACCAGGGACTGCAGCAGCACCCGAGGGCACAGGACTGCTGGCATGGGAGAACAAGGGGCCTGGGATGCTGCTCTGGACAGGGGAGGCTGTTGGGGAGCTCTGGGAGTGGGACAGTCACCATCAGAGACCTCTGAACACTCAGTGATGGGCTGTAGGGGACCAGGGCAGAGCAACCACTGAACCAGGAGGGAGGAGGTGAAGGAGCTGGGAGATGACACCCACGGCGTGTTAGGGTCTCAGTCAGGATCCACTGCCCTGATCCCCCAGTGTGGCACAGGACGAGTCTCTTGGTGCTCTCACCCAAAGCACTCTCTCATCTTGGGGCTTAAACAAAACCCGGTGGTGCAGCCAGGGCAGGGTGGGTGACACCCACTGCAGTTGGTGGCTGCATCCTCGCCATGCCAGGCTAGAAAAGTGCCACCAGCGTCACCAGCATGGGTGTCACTTCCCATCCCTCGAGTGCCACTGGAGCTGAGCAGGTTCAGTGCCATTTGCACACGGTGCTGGGGGGCACAGGGACGTCAAGCTGAGGGCTCCTCACAGCAAAAGGAGCCCGTGAGTTCATTAGTGAGTTCAATTTATCACTTAGCACCAAACCCACTGGCTGGGCCTGGCAGGGGTCGGCTGTGCCCAACCCCTGGGGCCACGGGCAGCCCCACTGCAGAAATCACCTCACTGTTGACATTTTTTAACGTCAGAGATCTGGGACTGTGATCATGCAATGCAAAATTGTCTCAGCAGCCCTTTGAACTGCTAAGCTGTTCCCTGGGAATCTCAGCACCAGGGATGACAGCCTGGTAATTTATGCCAGCAGCTCTCAGTCACTCCTGAGCCCATGGAGAGGGCTCTGGCACCACTCCTAGCTCCTGGCTGGGGTGCTGGCTTCCTCACCTGAGAGATGGAGGGGGAGAATTGCCTCCCCACATTGCATCAAACCAGGGCTTGCTGGGGTCCTTCACCGTGGAGGGGGGTGTGGGACAGCATGAGGCACAGCAGCACCCAGGGTGTCAGACCTGCCTTTCCATGGCACTGGGGTGACCCCTGCCTGCTTCAGGCAGAGCATCTCCAAGCAGCCCTGGCCGTGATAGGCAGCTTCTCTTCCCACGGGGACAGCCTGTCTCCTGGGGTCACCAGTGCTGTGGGTCTCTGATGGGTCTGTGCAGCCCAGCTGGCCACAGCTGTCCCTGTGCCACCTTGCTCCACTGGGACAGTGACACAGCATCTGCCCAGCCCAGCAGCAGCACCCAGTACCCCAGCACAGAGAACAGTCATCTCCATTCCGGGACAGGGGCAGGCAGGGGGGAAAGACACCAAGCACCCCACTGTGGACCCCGAGCCCCTGCAGCACCCCGAGGCCCTGTGTCACCCCAAGCACTGCCCCAGGGCTGCAGGAGGATGCCCACGGCCAGGTTTGCCATGGCCTAATGTGAATTGTTTCCATCTCCATGGAGAGCTCCGGGGAGAGCACACGCCACCCCCGCGGGCTGTGTCCGGCTCAGGGACTGGGGCTGCCCCGCACAGAGCCACGGCCAGCACCGAGGGCTGGTGCTGGGCACCGAGTGGGGACAGCGAGGGCACTGGGGGCACCAGGCAGCAAGGATGGGGTTGGGAACTCCACCAGTGCAGGCGATGTGTCCAGAGCATCCCCACGCTGGGCCACCCGAGTACCACAGACACCTTGTGAGCGCACCCGCAGCAGGGATTTGGCAACCGGGTATTTTTAGGCACTGCTGTGTTTCACAAGCCCTCAGAAGGTGTTGTTCTATAACCGTGTGATGCTGCACTCTACAGGCCGAGGTCCCTGCTGTTACACATGGGATTTGCCACCTGACACACAGAACTGCACTGAATCCTCCCGGATGCTGAAGTTTCAGGATTTTCAAGCTATTTCCTGTCCCTACAGGTACAAGGTATCATCAGGCACAACCATCCCCACTCCCCGTGTCTGACTGTATCACCTGGCTCCAAGCTGAAGCTCAAGTGGAAGGTGCTGGTGGCGTGGCTGGATCACCTTGGACAATCTGTCCTGGGGCTGGACATGCTGTGTCCAAGCAGGTAATCCCCAGGGCCACTGGGATTAGCCTCAGGGAGCAAGACCAGCGCTGCAACTGCTGCCAGCACTCCTGGGAAGAGTCCTGCTGGGTTCTTGCACACCAAAGTCTATCGCTAATTAAGGATTTAATATCCAGATCTCTGGAACTGACTCATTCCTTTTTGCCACCAAGAAATCCTTTCTCCCTGTCTCTCTATCAGCCAGCTGGGAGGACAACAGAACACTGGGGTACCTGCTACGAGGTGATGGCTTAAGGAGCTGCAGAAGCCACGGGACTGGGTTTGGGGGTGAAACAGGCCCTGATTGCAGCTGACACTCAGCACAGCGGGTGACGCAGGAGGCCGTGGGCAGCACACGGTGTCACTCACCAAACCAGCTCTTGCCCCACTTGCTGCAGGGCAGAGGCTCCGCAGTCACTCCCAGCGTGAGCCGCTTACAGGACACTGGGATTATCCACCCCAAGGGCACGGTGGGGATGCTCATGGCCACAGCAGGGTCGTTCCACATCCCTCAGACCCCAGGCCACAATCAGGGCTTCCAGGCAGGAACCACAGCCCCATGGAGCTGGTTTGCCCCGCAGCTGCCCCAAGAGCAACCAGACACGGTGGTAACACTTCGAGGGCTCTGCTGCAGCATCTGGCTGCACCCAGAGAGGAGCCAGGGAAGCCCCTGAAATCCTGAGAATGAGGAGCTGCAGCCCCAGAGACCACAGAATCACCGAATGGTTTGGGTCAGATGACCTTAAAGACCATCCATTGCCAATCCCCTGCCAGGGAGGGTCCCCCCAACAGCGGGGACGCACCCCAGGGTCAGGCAGCACCACCTTCGTCATCACCCACAATGAGTGGGGAGCTCAGCAAGCTGCAGGAGGTCGCACTCCCTCCTTGACAGGGAATAAATTAGGGTAATTCCACTTCCCCCATCCAGAGACATCCCCTGCGCAGGCGGGATCCCCTCAGCCTCAGGAGCTGAGGGACAGACCCCAGGCAGCTCTCCTACCCTGAGCACACGGTGCCGTGGCCACAGACAGGGCAGAGCCAGCGCCCACACCCCCCCAGCGCCCTCAGCCCATGGGGAACGGTGACCCTGGTGGCCCTCGCTGGCCCTGGCCCCAGGCACACGTGGCTGCTGCTGTACCTGCCTGGGCAGTGCACCAGTGACACGCTGCTCCCCTGCTCTGCTCCTGGGATCCATGCAGGATGGGCTTGGTGCCACCATAGCTGCCAACTCTGACCCCCCTGGCACTGTGAGAGGAAAAGGACTCACAGCAATGCAAGGGCTCACCACCGTGCTGGGAAGAGGAATTTGGGCCTTTTTTGGGAACTCCCCAGATCCCCAATGCAGCTATACCAGCCTAACCCACCTCACCCCTCAGAGGCAGGGAGGGCACCCCTGCTCTCATGGGCAGGACCCCCAAAGTAGCACTTCCAAAGGAGTTGCAGCAGGAGCAGAGGTGCCCCCCTGAACCACGACCTTTCATTGCTCTTATTTCCTGGAATGGAGACAACCCCTAAAATCTCTCCATCACTCATTAACTTGTTTAATTAGAGGGAAGCCAAAGATCCCACCCTATTTCCCAGTTCACTTTCCCAGGAAGAGAATGCTGTCCCCACAGCCCTGTTTCCACTTCACCCCTTGTTACTGCCCCTTGTTTCCCTGGAGGAAGTTCTACACATCGTTATGGTCCCTCGGAGATTCTTTTGGGGTTTTTGTGGTTGCTGGACAGAGTTGGCCACTCATGGATGTGGGAGACCCTTCTCATTTGTTTTCCATGGAGAGCTTTAGGTGACACAGCTCCTCACCCTCGTAGTGACAGCACACTGTGGTTTGCTCGAGGTCACACAGGTCAGTAAATGGGTGCAAACACGGCCAGGGAAGGGTGAGTTCCAGAGCTGCCCCAGACCCACAGCAGAGGGACCCAAGCCCTTCCCTGGAGCCCAGAGGGAAGAAAGTGCTGAAGTTTGGCAGCCATGGCCGGGTTCCACGTTACAGTGGGATTTGCTGTAACAGATTCCCATCAGTCACAGGAGAGTGATGGATTTATTTTTAAACAGATTAAGCATCTGCTGCTGACAGAGCACATCTCGGCACTGGCCAGGCAGCAAGCAGTGCCCGTGGGGAAAAGGCAGTGGGAAAACCCCAGCAAGGCACTGGCCGAGCTTGGCTGGCTCAGAAATATGTTTTAAGATCATTTGAAGCCAGATGTGAGTGTCTTGTCAGGGCTCAGTGACACCGGGACTCCCAGGGACCACATGGCAGGGCTGGCACGGCCACGGGTGCAGCTGCTGGGCACTGAGGGATGTTTTCCTGTCCATTACAGAAACAAACAAAACATTTGCTAATTCAGGGAGATTCTTCTGGATAAGGCAAATTAATCAGATGTGATTCATTCTCCTGCTCTCTCTGGGACAGAGGCAGGTTGGGGATTAGGCAGCCAGTGGGGACACTGTGGCCATAGGAATGGGCACTGCAGAAGGCTCAGCCACCTGGGTCCACCAAGAGCCACGGGCTGCAGCACTTGGGGCAGCAGAGGATCAGTCACAGCCTCCTTCAAGTGTTCTAATGATCCCAGAATTAGCCAGGAAACACTTAAGAGAGGGTTTGTTTAGCTCCCATTCCCAGGCACAGGCCCTCTCCAATGCCTCCCATGCAGCTCGAAGGGAGATGGAGTATTTTTCCTGTGTTACTGCTGGATCCATCATTCACTAAAAATAAAGCTGACTTTCCTGCAGCGGGTAAAAACCAGTGATAAAAATCCCCATGAATACTTCATCAGGCTGCCTGCTTTCCCATGGATTTTCTGTCGCCAGGAGAGCGTTTCCAGCAGCCGTTGATGCCTGGAAACCAGGACTGGGGGGAATCCAAATCAATCACGTCTGAAGGAGGGAATTTTCTACTAAAGCCTACTGCTCCCAGTGACATTATCCAAGTAAGAGCTCTGTCAGCAGCTGGAGGAAGGGTTTTACCCCAGGACAGAAAACAGGGGGTCAGGGACCAGGGCTGGGGCACCTCAGAACCTTCACCTCCCCATCTGGAGGAGGGAGGATGTGCTGGAGACATAGGGCAAGGAAAAGCAGCAAGACGATGAAAATTTGGCATGGAAGATCCAGCACCAAAGGTACAGGAAGCTGTCGGAGCTGCAGAGACACTGGAGAAGAAGGTTCTCCAAGAAGGTTTGGAGAGCTGATCCTGCCGCAGGGGTCAGCGCGTTCTGCCCTCCCTGGGAAGCTGCACCTCGCGGTCCCAGCTCAGGGGAGCCGCTGGACCCTGCCCCGTGTCCTGGGGTTTTCCATCTCGCCACATCGCTGGGGACACCCAGCACAGAAGGAAGAGGTTCCCCCTAAAATAAGGCTTGAAGACCAACATCCTCATTGCCTCGTGTCTGCCTGAGCAGACACTGAATCATCCCGCAAGCTGGTATTTAAAATAGCAGAACTCCTGTTTTTAGCAAGAGTATTGCTCAGCCCTAAGAGGAGGAGGAGGCTGTAGGGGATCTGCTCGCTGCCTCGCTGTGCACGGCCGGGCACCAGCACGGAGGCACCGAAGGTTTTGCCGGAGGGTCCCCGGGGGCTTTGCCGCACGGCTCACACGGAGCTCAGGCGGCTGCCCCCGGCCCCGGCCCCGCTCCGGCGTCTCCTCACGGCTGCCGCAGCTCTCAGGGTCACCGGGGCCCTTCCCTTGCCGTGTCCCGGTGGCAGCGCTGGGCTGGGGGCAGCCCTGCGCCGGTGCCGTGCCGAGCGCTGCCGCAGGGACAGGTACGGCTCGTCCTGCCTGACCTAGTTAGCACTCGCGGCAGCAAAATGCGGCTCTGGGAGGGCAGAGCCTGCTCAAATCCAACAGAACCAGCGGCATTCCTTCCCCCCCTGGGACCCACAGGCAGCCCCTGCAGGAGTCCCATTTCATCTCCCGCTGGGTCACCGGGATGGGGCTGGAGGATTCCATGGGTCTGTCCTGAGACCCTTCCTGCTCTCAGGCATCCTTCCCGAGGCAGAGGCACACAAAGCCGGACCTGCTTTCCATCAGCAGGCCAGATCCTCCCCCAGCTTGGCCACACTTCTCACACACACAGAGCTGCGTTAGCTCTTATCAGCCGCGGCGTCCGAGCGATTCCAGGTTTGCCATTCCCTGCTGAGGGATGCTTTCCAGTGCCTCCTGCTACCAGGCAGCTTCGTCTCATAGAACCACAGAACGGGTTGTGTGGGAAGGGACCTTGAAGCCCATCTCATTCCAGCCCCCGCCATGGGCACGGACACCTTCCACTATCCCAGGTGGCTCCATGCCCCATCCAGTTTAGGCTTGAACAGTTCTGGGATGGGACAGCCACAGCTTCTCTGGGCAACCTGTGCCAGTGTCTCACCAACCTCACAGGGAAGAATTTCCTCCTCATATCTCACCTAAACTGACCTGTTTCCAGGTCCCTGCCTTCATACTTCTCCGAACCACAACACATGTTCAGACAAGCCAGGTTCTTGCACAACCTGGGTCACTCCACCAGTGTTTATGTAACCCGGGAGGCTCAGCAGCACTGACCTGTTTCCCTCCAACTTGCTTACCAAAAAACCCAAAACAGGACAACAGTAGGTGCCACCGGGGTATGGGCTCAGGGCAGGTGCTGGCATCACCTGGGAGCACATTTCAGCTGCCCCAGCAAATCGGCCATGCCCAGCACGAGCATCCTCTGCAGCACACACAGTGCAGAGCTCACCTGGCCCCAGACAGGCTGCAGTGGAGATCACCTCCAAAAGGAACCCACTGGTGGTCCTGATCATCTTCCATGCACAGCTGGAGCTGCAGAGAGAGATTCCCCTGGGAATTCCCAGCCCCTGGCCTGGGTGGTGCCTGTGCAGCAGCATCACCTGCCCCCAAGCCTGTCCCAGGACCCACAGACCCCACTGCACACATCGGGCAACGTTTGCCCCTTTTATACCCGAAAATGACCCAGAAACACCCACAGCAATGCTGCCTGCACCTGGTGTATTGCCCCTCATGCACCTGGGAGTCCATTACTAATGAGGGCTAATGACAGCTAATGAACCTTCAGCTCTCAACTGACAGCTTCTTAGTTTGGAGCTGTTCTACCCACTGATCCCCCCTCCCAGCGTTTCCCCCAGTACCATCAGCCTCATGCAGACCTGGCAAAACCTGTCTCAGTCCCTGGAGGAGAAACCCAGGCAAAGCGGCTGGAGAGTGGAGCCAGCAGCAGGGCAGGATGCTGGAAAGGGTTGCAGGGTGCACACTGCATCCCTCCTGCTGCACCCCTCCTACATCCCTTCTGCATCTCTCCCTCCTGCTGCATCCCTCCTACATCTCTTCCACTGCATTCCTCCCCCACCGCATCCTTCCTGCCTCACTCCCACTGTCCCAGGCTGAACCCAGGAGAGGCAACTTCTGTGCCAGCAGGAAGGGACCCGGGGGAGCGAGTGTCCCTGGCTGCTGGGTTTGAAGGGAGGGGGAGCAAATCTCCGTCCCCTCCAGCAGCAGGTTCTGGGGAGCAGAAGCAGCACAGAAGGGTGGGAGCATGTACAGGGGAGAGTTTCCTCCCGCCTGTGGCAGCACCTCAGGGATTGTTGTTTAGTTTAGGAATTAATCCTGAAAAGCCGAACATCAAACAATCCTTTAAAATCTCGCTTTCCCGGTGTTTTTGTGTTCAGAACAGTGACACAATGACTGCAGCCCTGGTATCCAAGAGCTCCCCGGAGCCTGGCACCACATGGACAAGCCAGATTTCTGCTATTCCAAAGCCAATTTTATCATCACAGCAGAATTTTATTTTTTTCCTGAGCTGGTGTGTTCATAATGGTGTGAAACCAGAAAAAGCAGGAATTCTTGCACTGAGGAACAGCAGGAAAAATACAGTGCAAAGGCCCTAGGTTTTGCCTGGCAGTGGAATGAGGGAGTTTCAAATGTCAAACCTGCTGAGCTTTGCTGCAGCTGAAGGAGCCCTTCCAAGCTGTCGGAGGTGTCACCGCATTGGATTTGGTCTCTCTGTTCCAACTGACTTCAGTAAATGGCAAAAATACGCCTTTAAACCCCAGCCATTGGCAGCGTCGGCTGCACAAATAAATACACTTGTCATCACTTGATTTTTTTCCCATTTTCCAAGTTAAAAATGTTCTGGATGCCAAATGCCACCCGTTGGACCCATCCCTGGGTGTGCACACAATTAGCAGGAACACCAGGCCAGGAACAGGACTGGGGGAGGTGTAAATCTGACCTCAGCATCACTGCACCTTGGCTAACTAAAATGCAGTTTAGAAAACGGAGATTTTTAAAAAGTCCAACAAATTAATCTGCCAAGAGTGAAGCAAATTAAATATCCACTGGAAAAGTAAGTCTGGGACAAGGGCAGCTGGACGGGTGGTCACACTCTCAGCAGCACGGGGTGACAGGACCCTACAACACCCTGCATGTGCCCATGATGGATGGAGCCAACCCCAGCTCCTGTGGCAGGAGGATGCTGCCAGGAGTGTCTGTGGCCCCCGGCGGCGACTGCTCTTCCCGGGATGCGCTGGGGACACGGACACAGGGGCTGCCTGGCATCCCTGGCACCACAGGGCACCGAGTTCCTCTGTGGTCCCAAACACACGGGGAGGGGTCCTGAGCTCAGTGAGGGGCTCAAAGAAGCTGCCAGAGGACGGGTGCCGCCCCAAGGGGACCCAAATCCCACCTGCTCCCAGCAGCCGCGCGGGAGGGAGAGCGGCCGGAGGGTGAGACCCCCTGTCGATGCCCGGAGAAGGGGACAGCTCACCGCGCCACGGGCAAACACAGGCAGATCTGCTGGCACATCTGGGCCGGGTTCAGCCCATCCAGGAGCAGGATCTGGGGGCTGAGTGATGCCTCCCCACGCAGTGGGAGCGGCAGTCTGGGGCCCCCGGCCGTGACACAGCTGCCCCGGGATGGAGCAGCGGGAAGGTGCCAGGACACGGCATCGCTGGGATTCGGTCCGTGCTGGGCTGCAGAGCACCAAAGCCGATGCACGCCCCCGGCCGCTCGCCGAGGCGACCATATATAGCTTGTCCCCGTCACCACAAGGCTGCCATGGATCCAGATTTGGATCCGGGTTTGGATCCGTGTTTCGATGCCGGCACCACTGCGGATTCAGCAGCGGCTGTCAGTGCTCATCCCGGCTCTTGGCTGCTGGGGGAAGCTCGTTAGCAAGTTGTCAGAGCAGGGAGCACTGGTGAATCTGAATACCAGATCAGGTGTCGGAGCTGTTTGTTTTGGGGATGGATTTGGGAGTCAGGAGCCGTGTCTGTAATGAGCAGCGTGTGATGTCGGCCGTGAAGTTCAGGCAATTACAGCTCATGATTTGACAAAGCTGCTCCTGCTCCAGCCCTTGCGTTGGATTCCTTCAGCCGGGGCAGGGTCACTGCGGAGCAGAGGATCGCTCCTGGCTCAGTTAGGAAACAACTGGAGCTCTTCCCACCGGCTGTGGATGGCAGTGCCGGAATGCTCAGACTCCTCGCTGCCCCGCTGCCATCACTGGGTCCCGCAGGACTGGATGGGCAGCCCCGGGTGGGCTCCTGCTCCATCCCTACTCCATCCCTGCTCCTCCCCGCTTCCTAACGTCAGTGGTGAATATAAAACAGCAGCAACAACAACCACCAGCCTGTGATCTCATTTGCAGCCCTCAGTGACAGCACTGAATTTGCCAAAAAAAGGGAAAGTGGTTTTAATTAAAAGCAGTGCTGGAAGAGAATTGTGATTAACTGATGTCATGCGTTAAAATTACAAATCCTGGGAGCATAAGTGACAGATAAAATAGCACAAATTGTTTATGAATTCATTTACTTAAAAAAAAAAACCAAACAGCTGGAAACAAGCACATGGCTTATTATTACAAGTTAATTAGTTGTGAAGGGGGGTTCACGCAGAGGAGACACGGTGCCAGCTGAGGTGCCGGACGTGTCTGTGCACGGCTGTGCCCGCACTGGAGCTGAAAACGTAGGGCTCGTGTCCATGTGCTGGTGAGGAGCTGGTGGCTGCCCAGCTGATCCGGAGGGACCGGGATCCACTCATGGATGCTCTGGGGGCCACGAGATGCCCCAAGTGACAGCACGACTTGGAGCCGGTGGTGGCACCACTACCACAGCACAGGGAGGCTGCCGAGGTGCTGTCAGGAACAGCCCCATGAAGCTGCAGTGTTTGCCCACACCACACCGCGTTTCTATTTTTTGTAATTCCCCTCGTTTGACACGTTTTGATGATGTTTCCATCCCGGTTGCCATGGTGACTCGCGTCCACTTCCCCACTGCTCTGTACATCCTTCTCTCCCAAGTGCTGGCACAGGAGACACAAAGGCCCCATCGTGTTCTCAGAAGCCTTCCCCAGCAGCCTGGTGGGGCCAGGAATGACTTTTCTCCTTCAGCTTTTCTCCTCCAGCCTTTCCACCCCCAGGTTCCAGCACTAATGCTTGGGAAGTTTCATCAAATCCCAGATTGGTTTGGGTGGGAAGGGACCTTAAGGCCCATTCATCCCACCCCCTGCCACGGGCAGGGACACCTTCCACTGTCCCAGGCAGCTCCACGCCCCGTCCAGCCTGGCCTTGGGCACTGCCAGGGATCCAGGGGCAGCCACAGCTTCTCTGTTGTGGATGGAAACTCACACCATGTGTCTGAACAAGGACTGCAGCCAAACCCTGAGCAATTCTGCTGGGACGGTGCCCAGGCTGCCAGGCCAGGATTGTCCCTGATCCGACAGGATCACACGCCGAGGAGTCCAGTGACACTTTGGAGCAGTCCCTGGCAACCCAGCCCTGCAGGCAGAGCTGCTTGCCCACTGCCTGTCTCAGAGCCTATCTCACTGCCTATCTCACTCCCTATCTCACTGCCTATCTCACTGCCTATCTCACTGCCTATCTCACTGTGTCTCACTGCCTATCTCACTGCCTATCTCACTCCCTGTCTCACTCCCTATCTCAGTGCCTATCTCATTGCCTATCTCACTGCCTGTCTCACTGTCTCACTCCCTGTCTCACTGCCTACCCCCCTCCCTC
>VZRO01003123.1:434565-456029 GCA_013397915.1 Daphoenositta chrysoptera
TCCCTCCCGCCCTCCCTAGCTCACTGTCTCACTCCCTATCTCACTGCCTGTCTCACTGCCTATCTCACTCCCTATCTCACTGCCTGTCTCACTGCCTATCTCACTGCCTATCTCACTGCCTCCCTCCCTATCTCACTGCCTATCTCACTGCCTGTCTCACTGCCAGCCCCCTGCCAGCCCACTCCCCCCAGCATCCTGTGGACATGGGAAGCCCTGATCCAGATAAGCCCAGTGGGTCCCTCCATCAGCACCCACCCACCCTGCAGTGCAGGGCAGGGCTCGCCTGGGACCCTTCGGTCTCTGCGGAGTAGTTGGGGCAGCAAGAGCCCCAGCGCTCAGAGAGCCCCGTGTTCGTGCTCTCGGGGCTCAGCCCCGGCAGTGCCCCACCTGCTGTTGGGGGTGCAAGCAGCCGGGACGGGCCCCGCCTGGAGCCCCGGCCCAGGAGCTGGGAGCAGGGAGCGCTGCTGGCCGGACACGGGAGGGCAGCCGGGCACCGCGCACGGGGCCGCACCCGCGCCCCGCCACCTTTGGGGTGCCCCGGGGGGCTGGTCCCGCCCGGGCGCTGAGCTCTGGCTGAGCTCTGGCTGACGGCGATTCCAGCTGGCTGAGCACATTCTGGTGCAGATTACATCGATGTTCCCAGGAAGATGGGCTGTCACATCTCATCTCATTCTGCATTCCTGCTGTGCTCCCCGCACACCCTGCCCTGCCACGGCGGCACGCAGGGTGCCAGCACTGCCCGGCTGCACGGGCTGTGGGAAAGGGTTAATGCATCCCGGGGTTAGTGCACCATAGGGGGCACCCCAAAGTCACTGCCGTGCCCACGGTCCCACCAAAGTCACCGCGAGGCTCAGGGTCCCACCAAAGCCACTGCAGCACCCGTGGTGCCAGCACCCAGGTTTGGCAGGCAGTTACAGGTCTGGGAGCTGCCTCAGTCCCAGGACCACAGCTACAGCAAAAAGAGGGGAAAAGTTCCCCCAAAACAGAAGGTGAATATGTGGCTGGAGGTGCCAGGGCAGGAGAGGAGCTGTTCAGGGCACAGGCACACCACACTGCTCTCCGAACATCCATGGACTGGGAAAGTACAAGAGGGCTGGAAAGAGACTATTTACATGGGCCTGGGGTACCAGAACAAGGGGGGATGGTGTCCCATTCCCAGAGGGCAGTGCTAGATGGAATATTGGGAGAAAATTCTTCCCTGTGAGGGTGGGGAGACCCTGGCACAGGGTGCCCAGAGCAGCTGTGGCTGCCCCTGGATCCCTG
Source organism: Daphoenositta chrysoptera (assembly GCA_013397915.1). NCBI lineage: Eukaryota > Metazoa > Chordata > Aves > Passeriformes > Daphoenositta > Daphoenositta chrysoptera. The sequence continues at coordinate 435,829 of VZRO01003123.1, forward strand.
GTAGTGTCCAAGGGCAGGCTGGACAGGGCTTGGAGCAACCTGGGATAGTGGAACCTGTCCCTGCCCATGGCAGGGGGTGGGATGAGATGAACTTTGAGGTCCTTTCCAGACCAAACTATTCTGGGATTCAGAGATTTATTCACCTGCAGAGCCACTTTGTACACAATCCAGGGACAATGACAGGGCTCTGTCACTTCTTTGCCCTTTTGCCCAAAACAGGGCACTGCTGATCCACAAAATACTCACTCTCACCACCTAGAGCAGCTGACTCTGAAATGGGTCTTTAATCAGAATCTTCCCTGCCCATCCAGTTACAAACTTCCCTGGCACACATGGATTCTTCCAGCAACCAAAATATCTGGGTCCCAACCCTCATGTCACTCTAAGGAAATTTCTCCATCCTCCTCAGCCCCCTGGGATAGGACCTGCTCTCCTCCTGGACATGGAACTGTCAGCGCAGGTGGAACAGGGAGACAAATGGATGCACCTCCTCGTTCTGTTCCCAGACCAATTCCAAGATCCATCCTTCTCTGGCTGGCTCTGCTCATGAATAAACACCACCACTAACAACCCTTTACCTCGGCCCCGGGGAGGCATTTTTGCAATTTCTTGCTAGAATCCCTCTAAATGCATCGCTTCCCTGATCCCCCGTGGAGATGTTTCCACAAGCAGAAACTGCTGGGCTGTGGCATGTGAATGTCACCGAGTGAATTGGTTAAAAATTCCATCTCGCTCACCTTCCCACGGCGCGCGGCAGCGGGAGCTCGGCGCCAGGCACCAGCTGTGCTGCAGCCTGCAAAATGGCTCTGGCTCCCGGCGTCCGTCCTGGGAGCAGCGCTCAGCCTCAGCCTGTCAAAGGAGCAGCAGCGACAGGGAACAGATAAAGAGACAAGTGGCATCGCCTCTGCCCTGCTGCCAGTGGGGAACAACACTGTGGCATCGGGAAGGCACTGGGAAATATGGTTCACCTACCCAGCCCACAGTCTGGGCAGCACCCGTGGGGCAGCAGGAGTCCTTTTCCCACCCCACCACCCTGGTTGAGCCCCCAGCCCTTGCCCCATCACCACTGGGATGCACTGGGTAGCCTGGCACAGGCCAAAACCCAGTGGGAGTATTTCACTACCATCCCCTCAGCCAGGCGGGATGCACCTGGGTACCAGGATGGCCTCAGGTGCCAGGATGCCCTCAGGTACCAGGAAGAGCCTGGGTACCAGGATGGCCTCAGCTACCAGGATGCCCTCAGGTACCAGGAAGGGCCTGGCTGCTGGGATGTCCTTGGGTTCCACGACGGGCTCAGTTACCCTCATGTTGGGAACTGCACCCTGCTGAGGGAGGGCGATGCAGAGCCCAGCCCCTGTGACCCCCCTTTCCCCGTGGGTCAGGCTGGGATTCGGGGATCCCTGGGGGCTGGGGGTGATGCCCACGGTTCCCTCTCTGCTCCCACAGCCAGCGTGTTTCCCGCTCACTCCCGCGTCCCCGGGTGTGCGGGAGCTTGGCTGCAGTGCCTTAAACAGGGAGCCTGGATCTGCGGATAACCAATCTGTCAGGCTTCTTCACCGGCGTTTTTTGGAAAACCCTGCAGGCAGGTGCAGGTGCCACATCAATATGTCAGCGCTCTGATGACGAGTTCATAATATTTTCTGCTTGCATTCCACTGTCTCTGTGTATTAGCAAACAGGCGTCTCCCAGCGCTGCTCGCCAGAGCCAGGGGTTGCGGATTTAATAACAAAATCATCGTGGTAAATCATTAGTTGGTGATTCAGCATGGAAATGCCTCATTAGCACTTCAGCATGTGCAGTGTGTGACTTATGAAAACCTCTGAATTATGAGTAATTAAGTGCAGGCCAAAAAATAATTCCCGATCAGAACAATAGCCAGAATAAAATAAAATAAAATAAAATAAAATAAAATAAAATAAAATAAAATAAAATAAAATAAAATAAAATAAAATAAAATAAAATAAAATAAAGGAACAGAATGTATGAGGCCATCAGAACTGGTGCACACTGGGAGGAGAATCCACGCGCACAAGGTCAGAATGGAACAGTGCACAGAGAGAGTGTGTTGCTCAGGAAAATTCCTCCTTCATGAAGCACTGGGATACAGAGTAACATCAACCTCTAATTAACAGAAGTTTTTAAATCTTCAACATGCTAATTAATTGTTATATTAGTCACAAGAACTTTGAGCACTGTCACATTCAAAGCCCTTTCCAATCAAATCCATTTTGCTTTGCAATGCTTGATCCCAAGAAGCTGGTAACTGGGCACTCTGTGCCTGCCTGGCTCCTCTCAGCACCAAGAAACCAGGGTCCTGCCATGGCCCCCCCACCCAGGACATCACCCCCTCACAGCCCCACGGTGCTTAGTGGGGTTCCCATGCTGGTCTCAGTCCGTCACTGGGGAGCAAGTGATGCTGAGTGAGCCTCTCACCCTAAGAAAGGTTCTAAAAATAAGCTCTTAATACACTCTTGCATCCTGTCAAGGCTTTAAATAGCTGTTTGGAGTTCAAATTTTAAAAACTGTTGAGCTCAAATCATTTATGACAACTTGGGAGCCAAAAATAAATGGGAATGAGGAAAGAGGAGGAGCACTTCCTCCGCCGAAGCTACCGAGGAGAAGTGCCCGTGGGCTGAGCCCACGCGTAGCCGGAGTCCCTGGAGCCTCAGGGGACCAGGGGTGGAAGTGGGCTGGGGGAGAGGACTGGTCTGACGGTCACCACGTCCTGGATGGTGTCACTGGCCAAGCCCTGTGCCCAGCTGGAGGGACTGGGAGGGCTTGTCCTGTGGGGCAGGGGCACAAGGGGACTTTGACTGGGAAATGGAGTCTGACTCATGAGCCATGGAGTGCCTCCAAAATGAGGAGTTACAGAGGGACCGTCTTGACTGCACCAGCTTCTCATTATGTGGGTCCTTTGTCAAAATTTTCCTTTATCCTATAGAATACTAGACCCTACTTTAATCCAGTTTGTAATTAGAAAAGTGCAGGGAGTGCTCACTCAGCTCTGCTCCAGAGACACCTGCAGTGCAACTGGCTCTGCCTGTTAGAGACACTGAGCTCTCGGGAGAGGGGAAAGCAGTCGCTATATCACAGAATTCCAGAGTGGTTTGGGTTGGAAGAGATCCCACAGACCACCTTGTTCCACCCCTGCCATGGCAGGGACATCTTCCACTGTCCCAGGCTGCCCCAAGCCCCGTCCAGCCTGGCCTTGGACACTGCCAGGGATCCATGGGCAGCCACAGCTTCTCTGGGAACCTGTGCCAGGTCCTCACCACTCTCACAGGGAAGAATCCCTTCCTAATATCCCATCTATCCCTGCCCTCTGGCAGTGGGAAGCCGTTCCCATTTGTCCTGGCACTCCAGGCCCTTGTCCCAAGTCCCTCTTCAGCTCTCCTGGAGACCATTTACACACTGGAAGGAGCTCTAGGGTCTCCCTGGATCCTCCTTCTCTCCAGCTGAACGCCCCCAGCTCTCCCAGCCTGGCTCCAGAGCAGAGGGGCTTCAGCCCTCAGAGCGTCTCCGTAGCCTCTCCTGGTCTTGCTCCAGCAGGTTGTACCTCGCTTTCTGAATGCCCACCTGATGCCAGGGATGACCCCCATGTGACCCAGGGCTGTCCCCACGAGCACTGTCCACTCAGGTCGGGTGTCCATGGCTGGTGTGGGGCAGCCCCTGGGCTGTCACCCTCCCAGTGCCAGTCCAGCCGTGCCCAGCCAGCGCCGGCCATGTGCGCCAGGCTGTGAGCAATCGCCGCTCCCGGGCTTTCCAGAAATACTCTGCTCTCCTGCTCACTGACCTTTGATCCTTTATTCAATTTTCATTCTTCTGGAAAGCCCAGAAATGCGGAGGATGCCCTGACACTCACGTCAGGGAGGAGGCTGGGACAGTGCCGGTGCCACCTGCCTGTGGCAAACACCACAGGGCTGTGCTGGGAGGGGGCTCCAAGCTCAGGGTAGGGGGCTCTGAGTGCAGGGACAGGGCTGTGAGTGCAGGGACAGGGCTCTGAACGCAGGGCCCCTCATTTCTTCTCCCTGGATGTTCCCGCAGCCGACCCCTCTGCAGTCACGATGCTCAGGCTGACTGGGGAGAGGGGCAGTCGGAGTGCTGGGCACGCTGCAGCTCCTCACCCTCCTCCTGTAACAGCTGAGTAGGAGGTTATGGGAAAAACATGTTTTCCCAAATCCCAGCACTTTCTGCTGCAGCACTTGGCTCTGGCTCCACCTGCATCTCACTGCACAGCTCAGCGATGGCCCAGCGCTGCTCCTCTCTCTCCCAAGGATCGTGGTACCAGTTTCATTCCCTTCCCTCACACAGCACCTGCGGCAAGAGCCTGGGGAGGACTCCCCCTGCCCCCAGAGCACGATCCTGGTGCCGCTGCTGCCCCTCTGCTCACTGCCAGCACCCAGCATCCCCACCCGCAGTCCCAGGGCTGCTGCAGGGGACCCCCGGCTGTGCTGAACCAGCGTTTCCCTCGGTCATGCTGGAAACCCGTCAGGAGCAGGATTTCGCTTACTTCGGTTGAGCTTGGGAAAAGCAAGGATCAGTGATAGTTTGGCATTGGGGGGTGCATTAGCTCTGCCCCCTCAGGCTGGTGGGTGCCTGGTTGGGATGACACCGGGCTGGTAACTAGCTGGGTATGGACAGGTTTGGGTCAAATCTTGGGAAGAAATTCTTCCCTGTGAGGGTGGGGAGGCCCTGGCACAGATTGTCCAGAGAAGCTGGGACTGTCCCTGGATCCCTGGAAGTGTCCAAGGCCAGGCTGGACAGGGAGCAACCTGCTCTAGTGGAAGGTGTTCCTGGCCATGGCAGGGGTGGAACGAGATAGTCTGTAAAGTCCTTTCCAACCCAAACTACTCCAGGTTTCTGTGATTCTCTTGCAATTCCTAAACCTGAGTATTAAAAGGCAGCATCCCACCACAGCAGAACAATGTGGATGGCAAAATGAACCTTAATAAGGAATAATTTGCCCTCTAGGGGAAAACAATGCCAAATGGGAGTGTGTTGTATTCCCAGCCTGTGCAGATTCAGAGTCAGCGATGTTGCAGTTCCCACTCACCCCACGTGCAAAGAGCCCCCTGAGCCACCGGGGCAGAGCCCTGGGCACCGCCACCGCCCCAGGGCTGGTGGAGGCTGCGGGAATCCCACCCGGGAAATCCCAAACGGGAAATCAAACGGGAAACGTGTCAGTGGGAACAGAGGCAACTCCGAGCCAGGACCAGCCGAGCAAGAGCCGAGCCTCATGAAGCGAGTGTGGTGTCGAGGGCAGCGGGAGGAGCACGGGATGTGCGGGGTCAGAGCCGTGCGGGGTCAGAGCCGTGCGGGATCAGAGCCGAGCGGGGTCAGAGCCGTGTGGGCTCAGAGCTGTGCGGTGTCAGAGCCGTGCGGGATCAGAGCCGAGCGGGGTCAGAGCCGTGCGGGGTCCGAGCCGTGCGGTGTCAGGGCTGTGCGGGGTCAGAGCTGTGCGGGCCAGAGCTGTGCTGGGTCAGAGCCGTGCGGGGTCAGAGCTGTGCCGGGTCAGAGCTGTGCTGGGTCAGAGCTGTGCTGGGTCAGAGCTGTGCTGGGTCAGAGCTGTGCTGGGTCAGAGCTGTGCTGGGTCAGAGCTGTGCTGGGTCAGAGCTGTGCTGGGTCAGAGCTGTGCTGGGTCAGAGCTGTGCTGGGTCAGAGCTGTGCTGGGTCAGAGCTGTGCTGGGTCAGAGCTGTGCTGGGTCAGAGCTGTGCTGGGTCAGAGCTGTGCTGGGTCAGAGCTGTGCTGGGTCAGAGCTGTGCTGGGTCAGAGCTGTGCTGGGTCAGAGCTGTGCTGGGTCAGAGCTGTGCTGGGTCAGAGCTGTGCTGGGTCAGAGCTGTGCTGGGTCAGAGCTGTGCTGGGTCAGAGCTGTGCTGGGTCAGAGCTGTGCTGGGTCAGAGCTGTGCTGGGTCAGAGCTGTGCTGGGTCAGAGCTGTGCTGGGTCAGAGCTGTGCTGGGTCAGAGCTGTGCTGGGTCAGAGCTGTGCTGGGTCAGAGCTGTGCTGGGTCAGAGCTGTGCTGGGTCAGAGCTGTGCTGGGTCAGAGCTGTGCTGGGTCAGAGCTGTGCTGGGTCAGAGCTGTGCTGGGTCAGAGCTGTGCTGGGTCAGAGCTGTGCTGGGTCAGAGCTGTGCTGGGTCAGAGCTGTGCTGGGTCAGAGCTGTGCTGGGTCAGAGCTGTGCTGGGTCAGAGCTGTGCTGGGTCAGAGCTGTGCTGGGTCAGAGCTGTGCTGGGTCAGAGCTGTGCTGGGTCAGAGCTGTGCTGGGTCAGAGCTGTGCTGGGTCAGAGCTGTGCTGGGTCAGAGCTGTGCTGGGTCAGAGCTGTGCTGGGTCAGAGCTGTGCTGGGTCAGAGCTGTGCTGGGTCAGAGCTGTGCTGGGTCAGAGCTGTGCTGGGTCAGAGCTGTGCTGGGTCAGAGCTGTGCTGGGTCAGAGCTGTGCTGGGTCAGAGCTGTGCTGGGTCAGAGCTGTGCTGGGTCAGAGCTGTGCTGGGTCAGAGCTGTGCTGGGTCAGAGCTGTGCTGGGTCAGAGCTGTGCTGGGTCAGAGCTGTGCTGGGTCAGAGCTGTGCTGGGTCAGAGCTGTGCTGGGTCAGAGCTGTGCTGGGTCAGAGCTGTGCTGGGTCAGAGCTGTGCTGGGTCAGAGCTGTGCTGGGTCAGAGCCGTGCGGGTCAGAGCCGTGCGGGTCCGAGCCGTGCTGCGCACAGCCCATATTGCAGGTGACATCCAGTGGCTGCGGGAAGCAGTGCAGCCCCACCGCGGGCACCGCACCCCGGCACGCCACCAGGGCAGAAGCTGTGGCTTCCCTGGAAGTGTTTAAGGCCAGGTTGGACGGCGCTTGGAGCAACCGGGGACAGTGGAAGGTTTGGGTGAGATCCTGCCCGTGTCAGGGGCTGGAACGCCCTGGTCTGTGAGGTCCCTTCCGAGCAGTCGAGCCCAGACCTCAGCGGGAGTTTCGGGCAGCTCAGTCTGCCGCCAGTCCTGGCACATCACCCCGCGGTGCCCACGGGACACGAGGCTGCTGCAGTCTGTGGAGCTGGTGGGACGTGCCAGGGCCCTCCATACCCTCAGGGGTACCGTGCGGCTGCTCCGAGCAGGGAGCGCCGGCAGAGGGATGCGTTCGGAGGTATTTGCAATTTCCTCCCACCTCGGGGGGATTTCCCCGCCCCTCCGCCAGCCTCCCCCCACTCTCCAGGGGCAGCGGGGGAACTCTCACGCTTTAATAACAGAGGTATGTGGGGGGAACAGGCAGCACAAATAAACCTCTGATGGGAGCAGCAGTGGCAGATGTTTGCCTGGCACCCGAGGCACCAGCCCCTCACGACTCCCAGAGAGCCAGGACATGACGGGACAATCCCAGCCCTGCAGATCTGGGATATCACAGCCCCACCTGCTCATCCCCCCAGCCCCCTTGCTGCCCTGCTTTGGGGACAGCAGCCCCTCTGCCATCACGGGAACGAGCAGCCTGTGCCAAGCAGCCCATTTTGGGAGCAAGCCTTGTTTACTCTGGACTGAATGTTCACATCCCGGGAGCCGCTCAGCTACATAATCACCAAAACCAACACGGGACCCGGGACTGCGCTGTGTTTTTGTGCTTGCCCAGTAGCCGCTCAGGGAGATCAAAGCCTTGGCTCTGGCCGCAGCCAGCCCCGCGGGCCCTGTCTGGCTGCTGCGGTTCCCACCGTGCCGGGGAGGGACTCAGCGATGCTGGGGCAGGTGGGAGCACCCTGAGAGCCACCAGCGATGCTGCAGGACTGGGGCTGGCTGCTCCCCAGGACACGAAGTTTTTCCAAAACTGCCTGAGACTCACCAGAGCTGGGAGGAGAAGGGCTGTGGCCGTGTCCCGGCTTAAGCAGGGGGTCCGTGGGCAGGGGAAGTTTGGGCAGGAGGTGCTTGTTGGACATGGACCCCTTGCACTAGTGGGATGCTCTCACAGCCCTTTGCTGTTGCCCTGGTTTGTCATACTCCCCTCCCTCCCACCATCCAAAACAGAGGGGACATGATTGTCATCATCTCCCCATCTCTCCTACCCTGAGGGGTGGCTCTGGTGGGGCCGATCCCAGGTTATGGGGCAAAGGACAGTGTCCCAGCTCTGGGGGACACGGGGAGCACAGTGGTGGGACACATGCCTCTCTCTTGTCCAGGAAAGACCCCGGAAACTCTGCAGGGACAGGATGTCACTCCTGGCACTTGTGCTGATGGGCACAGACCTGTATCCCACACACAGACCCCTGTGTGAAGGTGTCATTGATCCAGCTTGACCTGATCCAGGCTAACAGGGCTTCCAGTCCTGCTCTGCACCACAGCACCACCATGATGAGCTGAGCTGCAACCATCTGGCAGTGGGACAACAGCAGGACAAGGGTGGCACCTGAACATGTTCCCCAGCAGGGCAGTTGGGATGTGCGGGTACAGGGTGCTCCTCCCGGGAATCCCTGGCATCCCCAGGTTCTACAGGGCCATGAAGGAAAACGTGTCTCCTCTCCTCCTCCTCTCCTCCTCTCCTCACAGATGTTTTTGATGGGGCGGTTTGTCCCTTCCAGCCAAGGCAGATGCTGGATGCAGCCTCATCCACCAGCCCAAATTCCGTGCACGCAGAGCCAGGGAGGCCATGGTGCCTTTTGGTGCATTCCCAGCTGGGAGCAAGGGTCTCCCTGGCACACAGCCTGGCAGGGTTCAGGTACCTCCAGCCAGTGAAACATGCCCAGCTGTGCTTTCCATGGGGAGGGCAGCTGGAGCACGGGGAAGCTCCTGAGTCAGCGGGACGTGCGTGCACAGGGTTGGGCACAAACCCACGCCCGAAGCCAGGGGCTCATGGCAAATGCAAAAGGGCTGAACATGGCCCTGGGCACTTGGGCAGTCTCCATCCCTGAGGGAGCCAAGCTGGAGCCCTCTGCGCCCTTCCCATGGGACAGCTGATGCTCCCCAAAGTGACAGCCTCAGATGAGCCCCCCAAAAAGTGCTGTGAGACTGAGGGACAGAGAGCGGCTCCAGCTGCCTCGCTGCACCATGTGCCAGGTGTACTGGCCCCATCACCACCTTTTGTCCTTTGAGCAGCAAAAAACCTGGACCAAAACCAGAAGGAATTGTGGCCACAGCCACTTGGAGCCCATGGCCACAGGGACACCATCGGTCTTGATGTCCCTCGCACGCAGGAGCTCCCACAGCTCACTCTCCTCCAACAGGAGCTATAGAGATGTTTTAGTTTGGAAAAAAATATGCTATTTCCACCTGAAATGTCATCTTGTGCTCATTCCATGCTTGGGAAAGGGCGGCAAAGACCTGGGAAGCAGCGAGTGAGGAGGAAGGAGAGGCTGGGAGAAGGACAGGGAGGATGTAGGGCACCTGACTCAACACAAGGTACTGGTATTGACGGTTGCTCTATCACCTCCACCCTTCTCCTCGCTGCTGCCAAAGCCCGTGTACCTCCCTGACCGAAGGACAGGAGGTCCCTGGCCGCAGGGCTGTTGAGCCAGGACAACCCGCCTGGCACCACCCCGGAGGTTCCTGTGCCGCTGACTCACAGCAGGAGAATCTCTGGCCCAGCCCAAGTCCCCTCATGCGCCTGGCGCGGGACCGTTCCTGCCACTCGCTAACGCCTGCACAGAGCGGCCCAATGCCACGGCAAGCTCACACATGCCCAAGATGGGAGTGGAGATCCGGATTGCTCAGCTCCAGCCTCGGCTGCACTGGAGCTGAAAACAGGAGGGTTGGGGCACTCCAGAGTGAAGGTGCTGGTGACCAGGGCTGGTCATGGCCCCCCAGACATCCTTGGCTCCACTGCGTGGCAAGGAATGCCCATGACTGACCAGGACAGACCAGGCTCAGCTGCTCTCCTCGAGTATGGGATGGAAGGAGCCACTCAGGAGAGATCTGAAGGACAGCGTGGGATCGTAGTGACACAGGAGGAACTGCCTTGGGGCACAGGATGGGGTGTCACCACTGGCACAGGGGCCCCAACACCTCTCTGAGCAGCCGGAGCAGGAGCAGCGGTACCAGACCCTTCCCGTGCCAGGATGGGGTTTTCCTGCCTTTCGGAACTGGGGCACCCCCAGCCCCGGTGCCACGGCATCGCGGCAGTGGCGAGCTGGGGACCGTGGCGGCTGTGGGTGCCTTTCTGCAGCGTCAGACGAATCCGCCCGGCTGCACCCCAGCGATTTATTGAGCTTAATCCGGCGGCGGGCAGGTCCCACCCGCGCCCCGCCGGCCGGGTGCCGGCTCAGCCCCGCGGGCGCGCGGCCCAGGGGGACGGTCCCTCCCCGCAGGGAGGGGACTGAGTTATGAAAGTTGTGAATGGGGAGTGTCCGGGGGGCTGGAGCAGAGGGAGCCCAGGGGCGCGGGGCACTCGCTGCGGGCAGCGCGGGCAGGCTGGGCTGCGGCACCCCGAGGTCCCCACGACGCCTCCCGCCGCCGTCCCGCTCCCCGCAGACAGCGCCGACCGGGAGAAGAGGCATTCGATGATACCCCAACCTCTATCCCCTCGTTACCGCACCGGCTGCCTTCCTGGGGTTTATATCCCACAGTTCCCGCGGGAGCGTCTCCTGAGGCCACTCTCGTGCCCTTATCACTTTTCCAGCCCAGCTTCTTCACTGTAACTGTTGGACGGAGAACTGATAAGGGTGTGCGAGTGACACGAGCGACCGTCCTGACACGCTGGCCCCTGGTGGCCCCCGGGCTATCCCGGCTCCGGCTCCAGCTGCAGCAGGCATCCGTGCTTTTGCGGCTCCAGATGTTGGCTCAGGATAAACCGACGGCAGAGCAAACGCGGGGGATACAGAAGTATCTTTTTCACTAAAACCTGGCAGGTCCCGTCACTCCGGGATTTTCCCTTTCAGCATCTGCAGCAGGTCTCCAGCAGGAAAACGCATCTTTTTGGAAAAGGTCTTGAAATGTTTTTTAATGTGTTACTGTTTGCTTGTGTTTCAGTGAAGTTAGCTTGGAATTCTTTGGGATCAACATAAAGGTTAATTATAAAAGTAAGAAATTAGTGTAAGACTCCTGTGCTTTTCTGTGCCTGGAATCGTTCCTGTTAGATGCTATTTATTCCCAACAGTTCCCTGATTTTCTAGGTGAGTTCCTGCCAGCCATCTCCAGCCACAGCAGATGAAGGAAATGATGAGCACCCCAGAGGGACAAGGTCAGCGAACCCCAGGATGAGGTAAGGGGGTGTCTGTTTGGCAGAGCCCTGTGCTCCCATCCGGCTTGGGGTGCTGCTGTGGCACAGCCCGTGTCCCGCCGAGCCTGGGGTCACCAGGGGTCCCACACGGGCTGTCCCTGCATGACAAACCGATGCTCTAAAGCACCCAGGAATCCCTTCACATGCCCATCCTCTTTTTCCCAGTTTTCCAGCTATTCCCATCAGTCAGATCTTTCCTGCCTCCACTAAAGCGTTTTGCAGAGTGTGTGCCAGCACGCTGGCATTCTGGGGTGCTTGCTCATGGACGTGTGGCTGGGTGGAGAGGAAAGAGCCAGCACCAGCACAGGGAGGAGGTTTCTTCCCACAGGGGACACAGCCTGGCCGGGCCGAAACCCATCGGGCTGCACGGCTCACACCCCAGGGCTGCCCTGGCCCCGCATGACCCCCACAGCCATCGACTACTGCAGCCCCACGGGGCTCCCCAAAACTTTTCCACCCCCACAGAACTCCCCTGCAGCTCGCTGCACACCCTGCTGCTTGACAAAGGCTGGAGGGGGACCCCAGAGCCTCACAGGGGTGGGTGCCCCAGATCCCCTGAACTTCCAGGTGCAGGAATCAGGGCAGGGATCAAAGTGGAGGAGCAGATCCATGGCAGGCACTGCGTGCACAGGCTGGCCTGGGGAGAGGATGCACCCCCAAACCCAGATCCTCCTGCTCCCGAGCTTGGACCCCATCCTGACCCCTGGCTTGGCCCCGGACACCGACTTGGAGTCGCAGTCCCAATGTGGGAGCCTTGGCCCCCCGGGCTCATCTGGTGGCCACACTGCCACGCAGCAGGCACGGCTCCTTTCTCCCGCTGCAGCCCTTTGGGGAGAGCTGGGCTGTGCCCTGGCTGCTCCCCGCGACTGCAGGTGGCCCCACAGCAGCCTCCGCCATGGCCGCGGGTCGAGGGCTCTGCTGGCCCAGTCCCCGAGCATCCTCTTGGAGCAGAGAGGGAAGTGTCAGCATTTGGGACAGGCTCTGTCTCCCTTCGTCAATGTCTTTTTCTCCCCCCCACAGTGACTCCGGACCCAGGACAAGGGGGGCAGGATGTGACCCCCCACACCACAGCTCTGGGCAGACAACCCAGTGGGCTGGCACCAGTGGGTTCGGAGCACTTGGGGGTCCCAGGACATCTCCCCAGCCCACCCGTCCCCCGGGGAGCCGGAGGGGCAGAGCACTGCTCTACACACAACCCACACAGCCCCTCCGGCTGCCCCTGTTGCCCAGGGAGGTGTGGAGGTGGCGGAGGACGCACAAAATGAAGTCAGGGAAGAGGAGGGTCGTCCCCACCATGCTGCTGTGAGCTGGTCCGGGGACAAAACTGGAGCGGTCATGGCATCCCTTGGCACTGGGCGTCTTCTCTGGGGAGCACCAGGAGCTTCCGGGAGCCCCAAACTGGTCAGGGTGAGTGCCTGAAGCTACCAGGAACCCTGAAATGGATGGGGTGAGCTCCTGGAGCCTCCAGAAACCCCAGATGTGAGCGCCTGCGTTCTGACAGCCGCTTCTGCATGAGGGGTTCAGCGGGGGGCCGGGACCTCATGTGATCCCTCTGCAAACAGCCGCCGGCGGGTTGTCAGTGTGTATTTGGCTTTGCCCCGTGGCAGGTGGGGTGATCAGCCATGAAAAGGCGGCTTAGCTCCACCGGAAAACTCCTGAGGCAGCCGAATTCCCCGCGCCGGCCCCAGCCCAGCCCCGGCCGCGGGGAGCCGGGCCAGGGCAGCGCGGCCGGGGGCGGTCGGGGCAGGGGGGCGATGGCTGAGCCGGCACCGGTGCTGCTGCCGCGCAGCCGCTTCTCGCCCTGAGCACGTAGCCCCGATATTAAAGTCATGAATAGGAAATTCCACTTCTTCGGAAAAAAACAGAAGCCGGATATTTCATAAGTGTCCTAGCGGACATGAAAGCCGCACCAGGAAATTTCACTCAGCAGAGATATTAAAGTTGACGCAGCCCTTGGGGCAGCCGGGGCCAAGCACCCGGAGCCCGGTACAGGGCGAGGGACGGCTGCGGGGACACGCGTGTGCTGCGGCCCCTGCACATTCCGCCGTCCCTCGTGTCCCTGTCCCTGCCGGCCCTGCCTCAGCCCGCTNCCCCCTCCCTTGCAGCCACAGCCCTGGTGCTGCCAGGCTGAGGTCACCGAGCCTGCCATGGGCAATGTGGGTCCTGCAGCACCGAGCCTGCTGTGGGCAGCATGTGCTACACCCTCACCGCCCACTGTGCCCTGATAACAGAGGTCACTGGCTGCAAGGGCAGGTACCAAAGTGCCCAAGTTTCTTCCCAACGCAGCCAAGCCAGCACCAATACCCTCATCCACCCCAGCATCCTTTCCCAGCAGAGCCCACCAGCACAACTTGCTTTCTCTCCGGAGGGGGACAGGATGGGAATTGGGGTAACTGCCCGCTCTATCCAGAGTGGCAGCACGTCTGCAGGCGTTGTGGGAGCAGGGGGGAGACACGACTGGGAAAAGCGTGAAGCTGCCCGGGCACTGCTGAGGGGTCGTGGCTGTGCCCGTGGCTACCTGCGCTTGCTCCATCCTCCATCCCACACGGAGCACGCACAGCTGGGAGCTCTGGGGGAGGCAGAGCCTCACAGGGGTTCATTGTGGGGCTCCTTACCCACCCACCGGACACAACACGCGCCTTTGATCACCGAGAGGCCAACGACCTCCCTTGGAACGCCCCTCGAAGGAAGGAGACAGGCAATGGCTACACAGGCACCGGCACCGGCACCGCTGCTGCAGCTGGGGCACAGGAGCCAAGTGCTCCGCGGGGACCCCACAGCCGTGAGACACAACGGGGGCAGCGGCCGAGCCCCCATCAGGGCACACGGCAGGCCAGGGACCCGCGGGGGGCTGCACTGGGGTGGGGGGTCTGCCGCCCCAGGGAAAGGGAGTGACACTGGCCCCGGGCACAGCGCAGCATCGCTCACCCCGGTGCTGCCAGGGAGCGCCGCCCCCACAGGCACTGAGCGCAGCTAATTGCAGGTTATTGCACGGCTCTGTCATTAAATACGGATCAGTTCTCTTCCGACACACACTCCGAGGAGTGCAAACTTGGATCTTCTCCTGCCTCCGCTCAGCGCCTCTCCTCACCTGCCAGCAGCCACGGCACAGCAGCGGGTGCAGCATGCGCTGTGTCACGGTGGTGGCAGAGGGTGCAGTGTGGTTTGGGTTGGGAGGGAGCTTAAAGCTCATCTCATTCCACCCCTGCCATGGGCAGGGACACCTTCCACTATCCCAGGGTGCTCCAAGCCCCAGAGTCCAACCTGGCCTGGAACACTGCTGGGGATCCAGGGGCAGCCACAGCTTCTCTGGGCACCCTGTGCCAGGGCCTCCCCACCCTCACAGAGAAAAATCCCTTCCCAATATCCAGTCTATCCCTGCCTTCCGGCAGTGGGAAGCCATTCCACCTTGTTCTGGCACTCCAGACCCTTGTCCCAAGTCCCTCTCCAGCTCTCCTGGGGCCCCTTTAGGCACTGGAAGGAGCTCTAAGGTGTCCCCAGAGCTTTCTCTTCTCCAGGCTGAAGACATTTCATCCCTCAGCTTTGGCTGAGTCAGGATCCAGCTGCTTTATCTCCGATTCAGTCTGGAGCCCCACACCTCTGCCATTCCCAGGGACCAGGCACTGACATTTCCCTGTTGCTGTTCCCTGTGGGATTCATCAGAAGTAGGAGTTAAACACAACCCAAAGAGCACTGTAATGGCTTCTAGAGAGAAAACGAGTTTCTAAAATTAAAAAAGCAAAATGAAATAATGGAATATTTTTGCATAGATTTTCTAGCTGCAAATATTTATAAAACTTTGTTTAATAATATTAAGAAAATACAGTTGAGTTCTGGGTGAGAGCTGCAGTCTGCATCCCCATCCCATGGCAAGGCACACATCAAACCTTAGCGCCTGTGCTCTGCCAGGATAGGAGCTGCAGCATTGATTCCAGGAGCTCAGAGCAGGGAATCACCTATCCAAAAATCAGAAAACCTGCTGAAAGACCCCCAAAACCACAAGGAATTTATTGCCCATTGCCACAAGCAATAAATACAGTGCCCAGAGAGTCCAAGCATTTTTTTCTCCCTGCCGCATCACTGCACACTCTCATCTTAATTGATAAATAATCACACGAATTGCATTGTCACTCCATCCCTTCTATGCCTGCCCAGGACACTGTGGCTGCCCCATCCCTGGAAGTGTTCAAGGCCAGGGTGGACAGGGCTCAGAGCAACCTGGGATAGTGGAAGGTGTCCCTGCCCTTGGCAGGGGGTGGAATGAGGTGAGCTTTAAGGTCCCTTCCAATCCAAACCATTCTGGGACTCAGTGATTCACCCATACAGCACAAGTGGCCTCATCTTCTGCGGCCACCCACAGATATTCATTGCCTCCCGCCAGGATCTGGTGATTTCCACCCTGGTATCAAGGGCATTTCCAGCCTTTCGATGTAAGGGGTTCTCTGTTGCCCCTCTGGAGCACATCCAGGTGAAAAGCCCACCGTGGAGGTGCAAGAATTGAAGATTACGAAGGGAAAAGCATGAAGGAGTGCAGGGAGAGAGATGCGTTGTCAAGGCAACAGCAACTGCAGGATTGGGAGAGGGAAGGAGAGGGGAACAGGGGTTCGGTGATGGACACGGGGGCACAGGAAGCCAAGGGTGAGGACAGGGACAGAAACACTACTCCCTGCCCCTCTGCCCACCAGGACAGCTCCCAGCCCTGCTCCCAGTGAAGGAGGATGATTCAGAGCCCCACAGCATCCCCAGAGCCCAGCACCTGCATCCTGCCCAGTCCCACAGCCCAGCTCCCCAGAGCCCAGAGCTCAGGGTCCGAGGGACAGAAGCTGCCCCTCTCCAAGGCCCAGCAACTGAGCAAATGCCACCGGTGACTCCAAGGGGAGCCTCTCTGGCTGCTCAGTGACACAGACCACCGCAGTCCTATTTTCAGACCTTTCAACAGTTTCTTAGAGTCTGAGTCCAGCCAACTCCCCACACTGTGGAGCAGAGTCTGGAGAGATCTCTATCCCATCCATCTCCAAACCCTTACAGGAAAGGTTGAAACTTTGTTCATGCCTCAGATGGGCACGGAAGTCCCCAGCTCAGGGAGGGGACAGCAGGCACAGTCACCTGTGAGGTTCGTGGTGGCCGGTGCAGCTACAGAGCTGCCAATCTGACACAGATCCAGCCTTGGATCCAAGTTCACCACGACGGCAGTGAGAGTGGAAGCGTGATCGGGGCACAGGGAATCCTTTGCACCTGTGCACCTACAGCCCCTGGTGTGCAAAGAGCTGTCACCGTCCCCTCAGTCAGGAGCCAGGACAGGGAGAGGGGACAGGCAGGGAGTCAGTGCAGAAGCAGTCAGGGGCTCTGTGCTGCCGTGCTTACCTCCTGAGCCCCATGTCCTGAGCCCTACACCCAGCGCCCCACACCCTGTTCCCTCCTTCCCTTGGTTGTCAAAGGCCCCAAGGCAGCCCTGGTAGGGCAGCAGCTCTTGGCAGCACGGTGAGCCCTGCTCCCTGCTGAGCCTGTGCTCCCCACGCACCCATCCCAGCAGCAATCCCTGCCAGGCCCTGACAGCTCCCTAAAGCTGCTGCACTATTTTTACCCCACGGTTGCTATAGAGACATCAGAGCCGCTCCCCGTGATGATGCAGCTGCTTTTGGGTGATGCAGTCTCTTCCAGAAGCACTGCATCACCCACTGCATCACCCATTGTATCATCCACTGCATCACGCACTTCATCACCCACTGTATCACCCACTGTTATCACCTGCTGCATCATCACCCACTGCATCACCCGCTGCATCAGCCACTGCATCATCACCCACTGCATCACCCACTTCAGGTCCCCTTGGACACCCCCTCTGGTCCCAGAGACCTGTGCCGGCTCCCCGTGCTCTGGGCAATGCCACAGGATGTGGGGTCACACGGACACCTGCTCCATCCCTCACTCCCGGTGCCCCGGGCTGGGCTGAGCTGCTGCTTCCCCAGCCTGGCCAAGGTGCCGCTGTGCTGGGCAATGTCTCACCTTGGCCTGGCCAAGCGTCCGGCCAAAGCCAGGGACCAGAGGGGACATGTATGTATGTAGCACTGCACGGCCACAGGAAGTGGCAGGGCTGTCACTAATGTGATGGATTTTAGCTGACTGATCTCTGGCACACTCGTTTTTCCAGCAGGACAAATCAGGGTCCCAGTTAAAGCGGGTACAAACCTGACCCAAGCTCCAGCTCTGCTCACCCTCACCCAGCTCTCCTCACCCCCAGCTCTTTTCCCTCATCTGAGGGGAAAACAAGGTGCTGAGGGCATGGTTGGACCCTCTCCTCCATGAAACCCCAGGAGGGACATGGCTGGGGCCGAACTGCTGGGCTGGGATCCCCTGTGCCCAGGACAGCCCCACTGTGTCCCACAGGTCGAGGGACCTGGGCTGTGCCCCAGGTAGCAGCAGCAGCAGAGCCAGTGGTCCCCCCAGAATGCCGAGCTCCCCCATGCCTGCGCTCAGCCCCCGGGAGGGTGGCTATAAACGGTGAAACGGCGGCCGTGCAGGGATGAGCTGGCAGGAATAACTCACACAGCCCTCGGCAAGGCACCCAAAATAGAACCTGCCAGCACCAGGTGCCTCCGGGGAGATGGGGCTGGTTCAGCCCTTGGCGAGGCTGCACCGGCACCCCACTTGTGCCTGAGCTGGGAGTCCAAAGGTGCCAGGACATGATACTTTGGGACAAGACCCTTCCCCAGGAGACAGACCCAGCTCTGCTCAGCCAGGGGCTGCAGCTCCTCCAGGACTGAGGAGAACATGGAGCCAGCAGCCCCTCACCATCCTATCTCTGCTCCCACAGTCTCAGACCCCCAAGGCATCACTGCAGCCCCCTCGAATGCCCTGGGAACCACAGCCGCACCCCACGGAGTCCAGACAGCCCCGTTACAGTCCCAGAAAGCAGCTCCCCCTTCTCCAGGCTGGGCCAGACTCCAACCATAACCTCAGCAGGCTCTAATAAAGGGGTGAGAGCTCCCTGGCTGCTCATCCAGGTGGGATAGTCCTGGCATGGCCCCACAAGGCATTCAGCATCTCTGATGTTCTCTTCAGTGACACAGTTCTGTCACCTCTGCCTCTCTCTGTCCTGCCAGGAGAAAGAAGCCCCTGCTCAGGTGAGGATTCTGGGTACCAGTACCACCCATGCCACGGGGTACTGGTACCACCAGCAGCACTTCCAGCCACTGCCCAGCCCTCCACACCCTGCCAGGGCTGTTCCATGTGGGCAGAACACCCTGTGGTGGCACCCAGCCACCTCAAAGCCACCTCATCCCAGTCTTGTCCCAAACTGATCCTCTCTGGACCCCATCCTGCTGCCCCCAAGACTGCACAGGCACTGCTGAGATCAAACCCATGCCTCAGAGCCCTGCACAGAGCTGCAGCTTCTTCAACAGCCATCCCTGCGGCCCCGTTGCCATGGCATCCTCAGGGATGGCACAGATACTGGTGAGGAAGACAAGGAGGATGAAGATAAGTGGACACATTGGCTCTGCAAAGCCAGGGCACGGCTGGGGCAGATTTGAGGCCCTCTGGCAGCAGGCAGGAGCCATTCCTGCTCCCCTCCACAGAGGTCCCAGCTCCCAGGACTGGCATAATTGAGCTGGCATCTCAATGCTCATCCCTCCCAGCTGGGGCATCTCCCACCCCATGGACACCTGGAAGCTGGTGAGTCTAGCCTGGTGCAGCAGGAGAAGGAACTCTCGGGTTTTAACATCTTCAAGGACAGCTCATTCCTACTTTCCAGCCAGGACCAGCCAGCCTGGGCTCCAGCACAGGGGTGACAGCTCACAGGAGCAGCAGAGGAGAAAGGGGCACTTGCAGGTGGGGGTGTCGGCTCCCCGACCATTACTTCCAACATTCTCCTAATTGCAATCACAAGGGACCCAGGACCTTCCCTCTTTCCCCACAACCACCTCCTCCCTCCTTGTCGCCGTCCCTGACCTATCTCGGGGTGCCCTGGGAGCAGAGCAGACCTCCCTCGACTGGGGGGATGCAGTGGCTTCCTCTGGTGCTGGAGCAGCACCCTCATTGCTGGGCAGCCTGGGGTCCTCCTGCCACCACAGCTTGTCTGTTCTAAATTTGTGGGTTTCAGGAGTTTATTTTTAAGATGTTTATTTTGTTAAGGTGTTTCTATTATTTTGCTTTTAGGAGTTAAGGTGTTTATTTTCGACAAGTAAACTGGTGTGCCCATGCATTAGAAAATGGACAGATAAACACATTTTGGGGGGGTTATGGCCAGTTTAGGCAGGTACTGCAGAGCGTCTATGTTACCAAGTCAGGAGGAACCTGCCATAAGGTTTGCCAAATGCTCCCTAATGCAATAAGGCTGACTTAATTTCTCTGCTGGCTCTGATTCTCATTGTCATCATCATCTCTGAATGAAGAGCGCTGCAATATTAGATTATATTTTATTAATCACAAGAGAAATTTCCCCAAATGTTAATGTGATACGGAGGGTGTGATGACAAACATCCTCACAGCTGCAATGGTCTGCAGAAGTACAGAACCATGGGGGTTAGGGTGGTGGTCAGGGGCATATGTGACCATTTCCCCCTTCCTCCAAATTCCCTCTTTCTGTTGGGACTGCTCAGAAGGAGACACCGAGGAAAGTGGAGGAAGCTGCTGGGAAGCAGGTTCTTCCTCCGATGCGAGATCTGGGGACAAAGAGGGCCAGAGAGGCAGCACACTGCTGCTTGTCCAGGTACATGGCCCTGGCGCTGAGGGCAGCTCTGCCCGGGGAGCGGACACAGGGGCCTCAGCTTCTCCTGCGCGGCACAGAGCACTCCTGTGCCCCAGGTGTGCCCTCAGGTTCTCCCAGATGTGCGCTCAAACCACGGAGTCACTGACACCAGAGGGGGCTTAGGGGGGCCAAAATTCCCCCTGTTCCAAGTGGGGACAGCTGTGGGCTCAGACTAGTTTGGGGTCTGGAGAGCCCAAGAGCAGGGACACTCACACCCCACCCCCCCCACAGCCACCCCCGCGCGGGTGGGCGCCGGCACTGTCCCCTCACCCCCCCCCGCTCACG
>VZRO01003123.1:468139-479824 GCA_013397915.1 Daphoenositta chrysoptera
ATGCCGGGCCCGAGGTGTGAAGAGGCACCTTCGTGGCTGCAGGAGCAGCACTTCAAAGGCCGGGGGTCTGGGGGGGGGCCGGGGGCCGCGGCTGTGAACACGGGGTGACGAATTTCACCCCAGAGGTGTGAAGCTGCTCGGTGCTGCCCCTCGCCCCCGCGCTGGGCTGGGGACGGGGCTGGGACCCCCACGGGAGCTGCAGCGGGGTCTCGGCAGGTCTGCTGGGGGGAGCTGCAGTAGGGCTGCAGCCAGGTCTGCAGTGGGGTGCAGTGGGGGTGTTGTGGGGCTCTGATGGGGCTTCAGTGGGGTTTGCAGTGGGTCTGCGGTGCCGTGCCCCTGTGTCTCCCCCGGCAGCACGACCCCAGCCCTGTGGCTGCCGCCGTGGCTTTGTGGGACACACGCCCCCCGACCCGGTTTGGGGGTGCCGGTCCCCCACCGCCCCCATGAGCTCGGATGCCCCGGGGCTGCCCGGTGCTGGCAGCGGCAGGGGAAGCCCCACGGGCTGCGGGTGTCGAGGGCCGGGGTCGGGGCTGGGAGGAGCCCCCCCGCCGCGTTCCCAGGCCCCGCAGGTGTTGGGCCCGGCGGGTGTGAAGGTTTCCCGGGAAACGGCCCCGCCGAGGGAAGGAAAACCCATCAGGGAGCAAGGGGACATGGGCATGGCACGGCACGGGCCCCCAGACCTGGTGTGCACAGCCTGGCCTGGGGGTACATCTGGGGGCACAGGACCCCCAAACCGGGTGTACGCAGCCGGGTGGTACAGCGGGGTCCAGGACCCCCCCAAACAGGGTGTGTTTGGGGGGGTCCTGGAGGGCCCCTCATGGGGAACATGAGTGGCACAGGATCCCCCCAAAGCAGGAGGAACAGCTGAGGGGATACAGCTGGGGGCACAGGACCCCCAAACCCTGTGTGCACATCTGAGCAGTGCCCAGCACTGACCCAACCGATCCGAGGCCACCAGTGCCAACCCCATTCCAACATCCAGCCCCAGTTTGGGGGCGCAGGGGAGTCTGGGGGAAGATCTGCACCCCATGGCCCAGGCCAGGCATGGCCCCTTCCCTGCTGCCCGGCCCCCTCCTGGGTCACATTAGCTGATGAGCTCCCGGGTAATGAGTTCTGCACCCACCACAGCCGCTTCCCACCTCCCTGTTTGGACAAGTGCGGCTGGGCTGGGGCAGCACCGGCCATGGGGTCAGAGGCCCTGCAGTGTTGGGAAAATCTTTAATTGTAACAAATAGTGTTTAAGTCTTGTGAATTCCTCTAGCTTCAGCCGAAAGTGCTTAGTCCAGTATTAATGTGTGCAAGTGGTTATCTTAGCCTTAAAGACTGTGGGCCTGAGCAACACTGACGAGAAGATATGTCTTGGGCAGACCACAGAGCTAGGATGTATTCAAAGAGAAGAAACTTTTTTGGAGGCCTATGACCAAACCTGGATAATTTGAGGAATGGGGTGTTCCCCAAACGAGCACCAGAGACCCTCAAAAGACCCCTTACTCTTATGTAAATAAGCTCCAAAAAGTGATGTAAATATGCAAAATAATTTGCAGGAATGTTTAGCATACATGTATGAATTTTGGGAAATGTAATAAAGAAGTTACAAAGATTTAAACTAGTCTGTTAGCCAGCTGCGGTGTGTGGAGTAGGAGATACCCTCTGCACACCTGGCACGGAAACAAAGTAATGCTACTTTCTCCTACTGAAATCACTGTGTTAGAGGGTTTTATTCCCAAGTTTTGGTGACAGCAGGACACCCCGCAGCCCCTCACCCCGAGGGGCAGGGGGGTCCCCCCATCCCTTCACCCGTATCAGTGGAGCAGGGTGCAGGCCCATGAGGCAACATGGCCAGGGCACCACAACGGAGCTCAGTCAGTGCCCAGCTCAGGCTGTGCCCCCAGGAGCCCCCAGCCCTTCTGCTGAGAGGTCCCTGGCCCTGCTGGGACCCTCCCAGGACACCTCCCTGCCCACTTGGGACCCGCCATCCCTGCTCTAGTTCCTCCCGGGTCAGATGCCTGTGTGCTTTCCAGTGGTCATGCTTGTCCCTCTCTCTGGGATGGGCACAGCTCACAGGGACACTGCCCAGTGTCTGGTGCAAGGGTCAGTGCTGCCAAGTACCTGGCAAAGAGCCCCCTCACTCCCCTGCTGTCCCTCAGCCCATCTGCACGGAGGGTCCCCCAAGAGCTTGGCACCCACCACAGTGCACCCCAGTGCCCTGGGGACCCCAACCCGCAGCAGCACAGGGACCCCCAGCCCAAGCAAGGGCACAGCCTGGTTGGTCCCCAGGTGCCTCAGCTTATCTGGAGCCATCCGGGGCTGCATCCCATCGGACTGGGGAGACAGAAACAGCATGGCCAGTGCAGGGGTGTCTCTGGGAAGGGAGCACCCCGGCCCCCCACCCAAGCACCCTGCACGCCCTGCATCCCCTGTCCCTCAGGGCCGTCGGTCTGAGCCAGAGCCCACACAGTACCCCCAGAGCCGGGGCTGGGAGCTGGGCAGAGGGCAGGGAGCTGTGGGGACCCTGCTGGGTGCCAGGGCTGGCGGCCCGGGGTGCCGGCATTGGAAGGTCAAGTCCCGAGTGCCGGCTGCAGGGTCGCTGTGCGGGAGGTGCGGTGCAGGGGGATGCGGTACGGTGATGCGGCTCGATGCGGGGCTGGCGGCACGTTAGCATCTCTCACGGCCGTGTGAATGGGTCCCCACACACTTCCCAGCGCCGGCAGGGCCAATTAAGGACCAAAGGAGTCAGATCTGACACCTCTGCAAATGGGCCCGGCATTCCCAGGCTCCTGCCGCCCGCCTGGAGCGGGGGGAGGCTGGGGGAGTTCGACATCTCCAGGTGGGCGCAGAGGCATCGCCCCGCGCCCCCGGCCCAAATAAAGCCGGGGTTAGCCCCAGACGCAGCCAGCAGAACAGCCCCCAACCACGGCCAGGCACAACACCGCATCCCCATCTCCTTCGGCAGAGTCCCCCGGTGCTACAGACGTGCCACAGCCACGGGCAACAGGATGGCTTCCTCCTGCTGCTTGGAGCCTCCCGGGGCAGGTGTGATGGACATGGGGCACCGCAGGACCCCTGCACATGGCTCTCAGCTGCCCGCACATCACCGGGTACCCAAAGACCCTCCCCAGCCCAGCCCCTGCTCCTGCAGTCCCTGAGCTGGGGTGGAGGACGGTCCTCGTGGGGTGGGTGGCAGGGGGTGCAAGGTGGGGTGTCCCACAGCCACTCACCTCACACAGCTCTTCCCGCACTGCTCAGCAGTCCCTGGGCCCCAGCCAGGCTCATCTTCCCAGCTCCTGCCTCAGCCTCTCTGCTGCCCAGCTGCACCCCAGCGCACAGCACTGGGGGGCTGGAGCTGACTGCACCCCTGGACACAGAGACCACACAGGCACGGTGGCATGGCAGTGGGGCAGTGGGACAGTGACATGGCCATAGGTTGGTGGCATGGCCATGCCACAGAGCTGCACAGGATGGGACAGACACCAGGATCCTCACTGAAGCCGCCATGCAGTGCTGCGCCCCTACTCCTTACTGTGGGACCTGCTGGCTGCACCCCAGCATGGGCAGGGCTGGGAGCACCCTTCAGCCTGGCACCCCACACACAGCCAGGTGCTGCCCCGGGCCAGGGGCTCAGTGCCCACTGCCAGCCCAACCCACCGCCTGGATGTGTCCCAACTTTGGGGTGGCAGAGGGACTCACCACCTAGGCCATCCCCAGCCCCACTGACCCCCAGCTCCCACCTGCCTGGGGGTCCCATCCCTTCCCTGTGCCCAAAGACAGCTCTGTCCCTTCAGGGTCCAGGGTAGCCCATGAGGGACGGTCCCTCCTACCTATCACAGCCACTGCCGTGGCCCCTGCCCCGACCCTGCAGCACCTGCCCAGAGCAGGGGCAGGCAGAGGGTCCTGGTGCCAGTCCGCAGGGAGCGGGCAGGGAGCCCCCTGAGCAGGGCCCAGCAGGAGAGCTCACACGCGGCTGTCAGACAGGGGGGCTGGGGGCTGGCGTCAGCGAAGCCCCCAGAGCCACTTAGCACCAAGCTCCTAACAGCCCGGGGGGCTCAGCCGCGGGCCCTGCCCCAGGCACTTCCTACCCAGTCTGTCGCAGTCCCCTCAGCACGGCCCCCACACCCAGGGTGCCCCTGGGAACTGGGAAAGTTTTTATTTACACCCCCCAGTATTTATTTACAGCAGCCTGACCTCCCCCCTCCCAAGCCCCCCGCGTTCCCAGTGCCCATTATCCGGGCGTCAGGCCCCTCACTGGCAGTGCGGGACTGGGGGCCCGGGGGCCGCGGGGATGGAGTGAGTGGGGTCGGGAGCGGGCCAGGGTCCATCCCGGTGGCCGGGCGAGCGCAGGCGCCTGTTAGCTGCTCTCGGCCTCGAACCACGACAGCACCGTCGCCTGGTTCTCCTTCACCCAGTTGATGTTAGCGCGCGTCCGCTCCAGCGCCTGCTCCAGCGCCCGCGTCCCCGACCCAAACCCGATGTCCTGGTTGTCTTTCTTGAACTGCTCCAGCTGCCGGGCAGAGATGGGGTTGGAGCAGGCAGGGGGTGGGCCCGGCAGCCCCTGGCAGACCTCAGCAGCTCCCAGCACCACCCGACACCACCCAGGAACACCCCAGTAGCTCCTGACAACCCCTGTGAGCACTGCAGCACCACCACAGCAGATGTCAGCTGCTCCCAGGCAGAACCCCAACAAACCCCGGGAGCACCCCAATAGCCTCTGTGAGCCCCCAGCATCACTCCAGCAGCCCCCAACACCACCCAACATCATCCTGACAGCCCCAGTAGCACCCTGACGGCCTTTGGAAGGCCCCCAGCACCACCTCAGCAGCCTCCAGGAGCCCATGCAGCACCCCAACAGCCCCCGGGAGCACTCTGACAGCCCTTGGGAGTCCCTGCCACCACCCCAGCAGGCACCCAGGAGCCTGTGACAGGGACAGAAGCCTCTTGGACCCCTGGGCACACAAGGGGCAGGAAACCCCCTCTCAAAGGTTGTTGGCAAAGGGCAGCTCTGCCAAGGCTGAGATCCTTGGTCCCCTGGCCCCTGCCAGGGTCCAGCCTCACCTGTTGCAGCTCGAACTCTGAGGAAAAGCGCTGGGTCACAGATAAAATCAGGCGGGAGAAGGAGAAGGAGCCGCCCCCATACCTGGGAGAACAGAAGTGTGCTGAGCCAAGGATACCACAGAGCCACAGGGGAGGGGACAGGGGAAAGGACAGTGCCATCCCCAAGGGGCACAGGCAGACAGGAGTGCCCCCAGCCCGCCGTGGTGCTCACTGGCTGAAGAGCGTCCTCCAGTTGCCACGGATGAAATCCCAGGCCAGGGGCTGCCCCACAACGTTGCTGGCAATGCTGTTGATCGTGGAGGTGGCATCCTGCTTCCGGATCTTTGTAGGGTCGAGGGTGTACTCCAGGTACCTGGAAGGGCATGACGCCAGGGTGAGGGGCTGGCAGGGGCAGCGGACATGATGCGGGTGATGGGCTGGCAGGGACACACCACAGTGCCACCAGACCCGACACGCACCGGCTGAGGATCCAGGGGTGGGGGCTGCAGGAGAGGGCTGTGCGGAGCTTGTCGGCCTCAGACACCACAGGGGCCTCCCGGAACCTGTCCCAGAGGAAATTCCAGGCCTCCTCCCCACCTGTGGCTACCATGCTGCAGTAGATGGCTGAGCGCAGGTTCGGGGGGACCCTGTTGGGGTAAGAGCCATCAGTGCCAGGAGCCCCTCGCCATGCCCAGCCCAACCACACAGGCGGCGCCAGGGCTTCCGAGGACTCACGGGTTGTTAGTGACATTCTGCTGCCACCGGCGCAAGTAGCTGGCAGCCAACTCCTCGCACTCAGTGACGCCGTAGGAGCAGGCGGTGCTGATGGCATTAACCTCGTTGTACCTGGGGGGAGAGAGGCCATGAGCGCTGGGGTCTGGCATGGGGCATCCACTGGCCAGTGCCAGCTGGAGGCAGGGCTGTGCCCTCTACCCAGTACAGTTGGGGACACTCCAGGGATCCAGCCCAGCCCGGGGCCACGGTACTTACTGGACCATCAGGCCAGCAGGGATATCATTCCAGCCATTGGTGATGTTCTTGTAGTAGGCGAAGAGAGGGGTCACCTGCTTCTTCATGTATCTCTGGGGCCAAGAGGGAGTCAGTGCCCAGTGACACTGGCAGCAGCCCCCACACCACTGTGGGGGCAATCCTGGCCCCTCACCCCCAGCACAGGGGGGTGGCACCACTCACCGACATGGCCCCAAAGACCTCGCTGCGGTCAAACATCAGCTGGAAGTACTGGAGGTTGCTGAGTGCTGCCTGCCAGGGCATGTATTCCGTCTCCCGGCTCAGGAACCGTGTCGTGCTCAGAGCCAAGGTCACATTGACGTACTTGGCCCTGTCAGGGGTGAGGGCAGCGTCACCTCCCCAGCCCCACTGGCACTGCCCACCCCAGGGCACCCACCCCATCCAGCCCCTCACCCTGGTGGCACCCAGACCACCTGGCAGGGCTCACCTGGCCAGGTTAAAAGCGTCGTCAATGATCTGGGCACAGTTGATCACAGGGAAGACCTGAGAGAGCAAAGTCAATGTCTCAGGGCAGACTGAGCGGGGTGGCGTGTATGGGGTCCCACACCACAGCCTTGACCGCCCCGTGTACCTTGTGGTCAGTGCCAAGCTGGTTGAGGAGCTGATCCCAGTTCTCCTGGTTGTAATTGACACGGAAGTACCCAGTGACGTTGAGGTTCAGCAGGAGCCAGCTGGGGCTGTTGAGCTTGAACTGGTCGTTGGTGTCTGGGAAAGGGACAGGAGGCTCTACCAGAGCTGCATCCCCACCCACCAGGGAGGGCCAGGCTCAGCCTCCACCACCACTGCCTCCTTGGGAACCCTAACCAGTGCCATGGCAGTGGAGGTGGCAGCAAGACCCCCACTCACAGCCAGGACACACCATACCTGTGACTTTGGTCAGCCAGTAGCTGCTGTTCCCGTGGCTATTTGTCATCCAGGTGATGGGGATGATCCAGGTGTAGCTGTGTCATGGACAGACAGGTTGTGGGACTGGCCCTCATCCCCTGACCCCTCAGTTCCCGGCCAGCCCCCACCCCACTCACTTGAAGACAGAGGGTCTGTCCACAGAGGATGTGGGGTCCAGCAGAAAATGGGTCTGGTTGATGGTGCCGGTGCGGGTGTCAACAGTCACCACAGGGAAGCCCATCTGCAGCGTCCAGCGATCCATGATGTTGCTGATATTGTCAGGCAGTTGGACGTTGTTCTTCTCCACCGCCTGTGGGGATGGCAGCGCCGCCGGTCACCAGGGGCAGGGGCACGGGCAGCGTGGGGCTTGGCCAGCCCTGCAACCCTCACCCAGCAGGTGGGACCCCGTCACACCAGGCAGCCCCCCAGAGCCAGGGTGGGGATGCTGCAGGAGCACCAGCCCCCTCCTACCTGTTGCAGATGGACCCAGAGGTCAGTGTAGATGGTGTTGCTGTAGGCGAAGGTGTGGAGGTAGGACTGTGGGAGAGCACCAGGAGAGATGGGTGAGCAAGGGCAAGTCTGGGGTGTGAGACGCCCCTAGAGCACCCGGGAGGGCCCCTGCCATGGGATGCCCACCCTGCACTGGGTTTGCTGTCCCCCAGTACCAACAGCACCTCACCTGCAGCCCTTTCTTGAAGATGTCCTCGCTGAGGAAGTCTGAGAGCATCCTCAGCACCGACGCTCCCTGCAGGGACAGCGGGTCAGAGAAGCCAGGGACACCCCACCGTCCATCCCCACTCCAGGGACCCCTGAGCACACCTTGCTGTAGGCAATGCTGTCAAAGACTTCACTGATCTGAGCTGGGGTGTTGATCTCTTCCTCGCGGAAGGAGAGTGGGTGGGAGCTGGCCAGGGCGTCTGTTGCCATCACCGCATGCACCTCGTTCAGCACCATCAGGTCTTTCTGCAGAGGGAGCACCAGCACCCGCCTCAGCCCTGCCTGTACCACCTGGCACCAGGCAGCCCCTGGGGTGCCTGTTCCCCTGCCTGCTCCCACACCCATTGTCCCTGGCACTCACGATGCTCCAAGAGGGCTCAGCAGAGTTGGCGCCCAGGTACTCCACGTATGAGGCAAAGCCCTCGTTCAGCCACAGGTCGTTCCACCACCGCAGCGTCACCAAATTCCCAAACCACTGCAGAGGACATAGCACCTCCTCAGCCGCCAGCCGTCAGTCAGGGGAGTGGGCGAGGGGTGCAGCAGGTACCTGGTGTGCCAGCTCGTGGGCAATGACGGTCACCACCCGCTCCTTGTTGCCAATGGAGGAGTACGCAGCATCGAAGAGCAGCGAGTTCTCCCGGTAGGTCACCAGCCCCCAGTTCTCCATCGCGCCCGCGTTGAAATCAGGGAGGCCAACCTGGTCTGGGGATGGAGGGGTCCCGTCAGTGCCCCGCTGACAGCATGCTGGACCATCCTCCCCCTCTGCGGTGGGCACCTCAGCCCAGTGCCCCAGGCGCCCCGCAGCACCCACCGGACTTCGGGAGCGGGTAGGCCGTGTTGTAATGAGCCTCAAAGAAGCTGAGGATGCGGCCGGTGACGTTGACTGCGTAGTTGCCCTGGCCCTCGGCGATGGCCTTGGGGCGGCCCCAGATGCGGATCTGGAGAGGAGGAATGCAGGGCTCATCAGTGGCCCAGGCTCAGCCACCCAGGTGAGCAGGAGGTGCACCCCACCCCATCCTACCAGTGTCTTCTCCGAGGCATTCTGCACATAGCTGAACTGGCTGACAATGAAGGCCAGAAGGTACGTGGACATCCTGGGGGTGGTGTCGAACTCAGTGACATTCCAGGTCTCCCCATCAATCATCTGCTGCCTGGTGCCTGTGGAGATTAGAGGATCACCCCACAGCCCTGCCAGGCCCCCAGCCCCCCAACGGGGTCCCGCTGCCCCACTCACTCTTGGCAGGCATGTTGGAAATGGCCACATAGTTGGAGGGGTGGATCAGTGTCACTGTGAAGTTGGCTTTCATGGCCGGCTCGTCGAAGCAGGGGAAAGCTTTGCGTGCATCAGCTGCCTGCATCTGCGTGGTGGCCACCACCTGCCTGTGAGCCAACCCCATCAGTCCCTGCAGAGGCTGTGCCCCCCAGTCCCCTTGCTCCCATCCCCACTGGGCAGCATGAGGATACAAGGGGGGCACAGAGGCTCCATCCTCTCCTGGCATAGAGCCATCCTCTCCTGGTGGAAGAGGAGCCCCAAAGCCAGCCCATGCCCTCTACCACCCTGTGCCAGCCCTGTGCCCCTCATTCCCCTTCCCACCACCGCATCGGGCCAGCCCTGTGGCCTCCACCCCATCCCCTGCCCGCCACCTACTTGACGCCTGACTCGGTGTATTCGCTGCGATAGAAGCCAGCCAGGTCATCGGCCAGCTCCCCGGTGAAGCTGCTGGACAGCCGGTACCGCTGGCCCTGCTGCAGGGGGGCGGCCAGCTGCACCACCAGGTACTGGGTGGGAGTCTCCAGCCAGGTGCGGGAGATGGCAGGGGCGCTGCCACCACCCTCTGCCTGCAACGTGGCATGGAAGGAGCCCTGCATGGTGTAGTTCAGCTTGTTGCTGTGGATGAGGATGAGGTCGGTGGCTTCCACACAGATGAAGACCACACTGCTGTTGCCCTTGAAGATGTACATGTTGTTGGCGTCAGGCTTCAGGAAGGGCTGCAGGGACACCTCATAGCTCTCCGGCTTCAGCGTGGCTGGCAACCTCCACCGGTTCCAGGGGTTGTTGGGGGCAGGGGTGGTGGTGGTGCTGGGGCCGGCCGTGCTGGTGGTGCCCACATCTGGTGTCCCCTTGTTCTTCTCCTGGGCGTACACCACCGAGAGTGCGATGATGGTGGCCACAGCGCCCAGGCCCAGCACAATGGCCACGATGCCCACAGTCTTGCTGATGAAGAAGCCGGCTGCCATGGCAGGCAGCTGGAGCAGCACTGGCAGAGACAGTGCTGGCGCAGGCACGGCTTTTAGCCTCTCGCTCCCACAAGGTTTATTAGTCCAAGTTAATGGGTGAAGGATTAAATGGCCATGGGGCTCAGGGCGGTGACAGACCCTGGGATGAGCTTTCCACCCAGCCACCCCCCAGCCCTGCGAGAACACCAACACCCAGCGCCGCTGCTGCAGGGGCAGAGCTGGTGGTGGGGGATAGCACCATCGGGGAGCCTGCGCGGGCTCTGGGCCTGGACCCCGGCGTCCTTCCCCAGCACTGGCCTGGCCCTGCAAAAGGAGGGACAGAGCGGGTGGTTGCAGCCAGCAGACACATCCCCACCATTCTGCAGGGCCCAGCATGTGTCCCCATCAGCCAAGCCCAGATGCAGACTCAGTGTCACCACATTTACCCTCGAGTGACAGCATCTGAGCCACTGTCAGAGGGTCCAGGCTGCCCCTGCCTGTGAGGGGCACAGCTCACAGGCTGTCCCCCCACTGGGGAAAGCAGCGGGTGCGGGGTGCAGCACGGGGGTCTGGCAGCGGCAAGGGAAGGTGAGGGGGGACACCTGGGAGGAGCTCACCCTGCCCACAGCCCTCTCAAAGTCCAGGGTCATGAACTCGGAGGCACGGGGGTCAAACTCCATCCTGGTGAGCCCAGCCCCAGTGGGCACGTGTGAGGTCCCCACCCAGGTTAGGGTGGGGGGGTGACACATCATGTCACACGCTGGGAATAGAATCTCCTGTTCCCAAGATCTGATCGATCTCTTCATAGGGAGATACGGGCAGGTGTTGCCAGGAGCCACAGCTGGGGCAAAGGGCAAATCAGGATGAGGTGAGTGGTGTCCTCAGGGAGCCCTGCCCTGTCCCTGACAGCACCCAGCTGCACCTGCTGGGGCCACTGTGCCTGGCACAAAGCACTCTGGATGCTGCTGGTGTCCCTGGCGTTCCCTGTTTGGCACAGCCATCCCCCCAGAGGCCATTGTTGGCTCCCTCAGCCCAATCCCCACCCTGGCTCTGGCCAAAGGCTATAGCTTTGGGGACAGTCCCCCACAGGACCAAGGGCCACAGGTGGCTGGGAGGGTGCCAGGCACTCTGCACACCCTCCATCCCACACCAACGGGGCTGCTGGCCCTCCCCACAGCCCCCCGGGCACAGCACGCAGGCATCCCCCACTGGCTCGACTGGGGAGGGGGCTGGACGGAGTTAACAGGGAGCAGCATTGGGGTGAGACACAGCACCCACACCCTGACTCCCGCAGCACCTGCAGGATTCTGTCCCCACCCCCAGATGACCCCTCTTTGGAGCCCAGCCAGCAGCACGTGTCTATCCCACGTCCCACAAGCGATGTTGGGCATTATCCCCGTGGGCACGTGGGTCCCTTGAGGCTCTGGCCTCACACACCCCACAGCCTGACACCCCCCCAGAGCCCTCCACACCGTCGTGCACCCCCACAGACCCCCCACGCCCCCTCATCGCATATGGGCTCNCTGGCGTGCGCACCCCCCGGAGGCTGCGCAGCAGCGGAGTGCCCCCCTCACCTTGCTGCTCTCAGCCAGGGGCAGCGGGGTCCCGCCCGCCCCCTTCCCACTGCCTGCGCCCCAATGTCGCCCTGCCTGTCCTCCTGCCTGCTCCCAAACGTCCGTCCCAGCTCCGCGCACTCAGCTCCAGGGGGAGGAAAGTTTCCTCCGAAGCTCCAGGGCAGGAACCCGGAGCTCTCGCCCCCTTTAACCTCGTGTCTGCCGGCCGGCCGGCGGGGCGGGGGCCGCGGCCCGG
>VZRO01003123.1:490289-518146 GCA_013397915.1 Daphoenositta chrysoptera
CATGAAACCCCCCCGAGAACTTTCCCGTGGCCGCGCGCAAACTTTCTCCGCCGGGAAAGTTGCGGGGAGGGCGCGGGGCGGGGGCCCTGACCTGTTGCGGGAGGGGGGAGCGGCGCAGGGAGGGACCCCCGCGGCGGAATCGCGAGTGGGAGGGATGCTCGGGGGGTCGGGGGTCGGGCGGCACCGTGGGTCCGCTCCCCGCCGCCGTGCCCGAAGTTTAGGGAGTTTCCTGGTGTTTGCGACCGGCCAGCGGTAGGGGTCCCGGGTGGGGTCCCCCATGTTCGCAGCGGCAAAGTGCTCCGGGGAAGTGAAATGCGGTGGGGAGTGGGGGGTGACTCTGTGGGCTGGTCTCACACACACACACGCTTCACCTTCAGTCCCTGAACACCTCGGGATGTCCCGGTGTGGGACCCCCCGGTGCTCCGTGGGGGCTCCGTGAGGTTTGGGGGGCCTCTGAGTTCTGTGTCCAAGCAAGGGACCGAGGGGAACGGCGTGAAAGCCCTCGGGAGCTCTGGTCAGAACAGGGTGCGATGGATAAATTAGTTATATTTAATAATTAGTCAAGCATTAGGATTTTTCTTGTGAGCAGCCGTGTAGGAAGAGGAGGGTGACCAGGGGGAATGGGGGCAGCCCAGAGCCTGACCTCCACCAGACGGGAGCCTGACTGACCCCCCAGCTCCAAAGCCCAAATCCTCCCCGGGGCTGGAGCCTGAAGGCCCCCCCAGCTCCAAAGCCTGCAGCTCCATCAGACTCCCACATCCCACACCACGCTCCGGTGCCCCACACCATGATCTTGTATCCCATCCCATCTTGTATCCCACTCCTACTCCCCACACCATGCTCCCAGGCTTGCCTTGTCGCTCCTCTATCCCAGGTTTGAACTGGACCCACCGAGCTGTGGATCCGAGTGGTTCCCACACGGCACAGCTGGATCCTGTGGGTGTTCAGGCTGGCCACAGGATTGAACAAATGCATCTTGGGTTGGAGGCAGACTCCAGGCATGGCTCTCATGGGGAGCCTGAGAAGTCACTGGGAGGCACCAGCCTCGGCATTCCCTTTGGAGGTCCCAGGGGTGTCCAGTCCCTGGCTGGCCATGGGGAGCAGCTGCTGGGGCAGCACTGGCCGGGCTGTGACCATCCCCTGCTCCCACCCTGCGTGACAAATCCTCACTGCAGAAGCAGCCGTGGAACAGGCACGTCCCCCTCGCCTGGGCCCAGCTCCTCTCCTGCAAGCAGCTTTGTGTCAGTGCCCTCTTTATGGGTCACGCTGTATCCCTCCAAAATGGGAAATAGGAGCTCAAGCTCTGCTACACCCCGGGACACATTCCCACCCAAACTTGGGGGTGACTCACAGGGTCAGACTTGGGTCCCTGCAGCCGGGAGCGGAGCATCTCTGGTGGTGTGGGTCACGGCTCATCGTGGTGGCATTTTGGGCTTGGTTTAGTCCCTGATAAAGTGTTTTGGATGGTTTTATTGGGCCATTTTAATTTCTCAACTAGTTTGGGAATCACGGTGTGGAGAGGGAGGAGCACAGGCACTGTCCCGCTTTGCTCTGCAGCTGGGAATACTGAGGGATCAACAAAGCAGTGGGTTTGTACCGCCAGGAACATGCCAGCATCACAAGCCATGAGAGAGAGGCTGCCCGCACTCCTTTATTTTACAGTTGTGGAGAAGTCAGCTCCAGCTCAGCCTCTGCTCGAGCCCAGTCTCTGGGCATGTCCCTGGGGTCTTCCAGGCCAGAGCCAGTGCAGGGATCAGGGGTAGCCCAGTGTCAAGGGGGCTTCCTGCTGGATTTGTTGCTGCTGCTCCCTCTTCCCTCTGCCACCCACTCCCAGATTTGGTTTCCCAAGCCCCATCTCATCCCTGGCTCACAGAGTCTACCTGCCTGGGCTCAGGTGCCAGCTCCTGCAATGCCCCAAATACCTGTTCAGGGCACGTGTGCCACGGAGGTGGCGCGGTGGGGCTGGAAGAATGCTGCAGGACGGCCGGGATGCCATGTGCCAGCAGGGCCCCAGTCCCATCCTTTGTGCTGCCTGGGGCTAGAGTCCTCAGCATGAGTCATGGTCCCTGCTGAGCCCTTCCCTAAGGGCTTGACCTTGGGGACAGAGACCATGATCAGTGACAAGTGTTTTCCCTTTGTTCCTCTGTCCCACATTTTCTCCTCAGCCCTGTGCACACCCTCCTCCTCCTTCCCCCTCATCCTGGCAAGTGGCTGCGGGTCGCAGTGGGGTTGGTGTGGGAGAAGACCTGGCACAGCCCATGCCCAGCATGGCTTTCCCTAAATCCCAATTCCTGCCCAAAACACAGTGAAATGTGGCATTTCAGTCGGGAAGGAGGTGCTCCTGCTGAGCCATGGAGGAAGGTCTGTATTTGTGTATTTGGGGGTCTGTGTTTAGACACCAGGGAGGCTGTTCTGCTCGCCTGGCTTCACCTTCAACAGAGGAACAGGGCTCTCCCCACTGAGGGAACAAGTGATGATGAACTTTTCTTTCCCAGACTTTAAATTGAAGGGAAGAAACACGTTTTTGACTTTTCTTGGCCTTTCCTCACAGCTGTCCATCTGTTGTTTGAGTGACAGTTGAGTATTTCTAACAAAGATTAACAGGAACAATATGTCAGCACCTGTGGGTGGCTCTGCAGTGTCCCTGTGCTGTCACCTCCTGGTCCTCAGAGTGTTTGGACAATGTTCCCTGCGAAGTGTCTCAGTTTTTAGTTGAAGTGACCAGTGTCTGGCTGCCCTGTTATGCAAAGCAAAGACGAACTTGCAGAAAGTTCACACAAATCTTCTCCAGATTGGCTCCAGGGATAACCCAGGGATAAGGGGGTGCTGGGGAACACCATGGCTGTGAGAGGTAGGGAGGTCTGGTAGGACAAGGTATATCTTGTGGCCCTGGAGATTCAACACCAGGTTGCTCCAAGCCCTATCCAACTGGACCTTGAACACTTCCAGGGATGGGGCAGCCACAGCTTCTCTGGGCACCCTGTGACAATTCCCTGCCCTCCATCAGTCTGATGCCATTCTTCCTGGCACTCCGAGTCCTTGTCCAAAGTCCCTCTCCGGCTCTCTCGGAGCCCCTTTGGGCATTGGAAGGAGCTCTAAGGTCTTCCTGCAGCCTTCTCCTCTCCAGACAGTGACACAGGTCTGGCAGAGAGCAAACCCAGCCAGGCCATTCCGGGCAGCACCGCAGCACGTCCGTTTGGGAAGAGCGGGCTGGGAGGAGGAAGCAGCACGCAGCCGTGCTCATTGTTTTACTTCCACTTCTCGTCCGTGGGGACCCGCCTTTGTGCCTGGGCAGTGCACACCCCGACCTGCTGTGCTTGGGAGCTGCGGCTGGGGAACAGGAATTTCCTGGGGACTGCGGGTGGGGGCCACGAACGGCACCAGGATGGGACGGTGAGGGGCTGCTCATGCTCTGCAGGGAGCCTTTGCTGTCCAGTCAGCCCCGTGGCAGGGCCAGGGTCCCTCCCTGGGCACAGCTGGGACTGGCCCCGGCCCTCAGAGCCACAGCAGGCTGGAGTCTGCATCCTGCCTGTGCTGGGGGTGACCTGGTGAAGGAGAACAGGGGAAGGAAGGACAGGCAGAGCTTCCAGAGGAAGAGCGCTCACCACTGTCTCTAAATTTATCTTTCCTGTTTCTCAGCAGCAGCATCGTCTCATGCCCATTCTCGGTGGTGTCTGGCCATTCTCCCCTCTCTGCCTCTCTCCTGGCACCCTGTCCCTCACCATGTTATCCCGGTTTAACCAGCTCTGTCTCTCCCCTTCTTTTGCTTTCAAGTTTTAATCCTGGTGGTGCTCCCTGGCAGCTTTTCCCTTCTCTCACCTCCGGTCTGTTCCCACACCCACCACCCCAGGGCCCTCCCCATGTCCTGCAGCACCAGCCCCTGGCTTGGGGGTTAAACTGGAGGCTGGGTGGTTGCCAGTTCCTCTGGGCTCAGGACTGGGAATCCATGAGCTGGAGAAGAGAGTCGGGGCATTTCCCTTGAGAAGCCCTTTGTCCAAGCCATGGCTGCTCTCAAGGGAGAACTTCTCCCTGGAACCATGGAATCCTTTTGGTTTGAAAGGACCTTTGAGATCACAAAAGCCTCAGGGCAGCCTGGCCTGCTCATCCCAACCTCCCCGAGAGATGCTGCACATGACCAGGTGGATCAGGGACATCCTGGACCGGCCGGGAGGATCAGGGACATCCAGTACTGGCTGGGTGGATCAGGGATGCCCAGGACCAGCCTGGCTGACCTGCCCAACCAGCTGCTGTTGGGAAGAATTGTTTTTGTGGTTAGGGTGGATGTTCCAGGGAGCTGCTTCCCTTCCCTGTCAATCCACAGGGATTGTGAGGCTTTCCCTTCTCACAAAGGACTCTCTACTCTGAGTCCTGACCCCTCCACCATGCAAAATGTAGGCGTCTTAAACTCCCAACTCAAACACCTCCCTGCTCCATGCCAATCAATTCTTTGTTCATTTATTGAGCCAGCTGAGAGTCGCCCTTTCCAGGCACAGATTGACCTGCCCTCCTGGCTCTGCCCTTGGCTTTGCTCCAGAGCCATCAGTTTGTCCTTGCTATGGCCACTCTGTACTTGCTGTGCACTAAATCACCAGCCCTAGAAGTGTTCAAGTGCTGTGTGAACGTGGCACCTGGGGACATGGTTTAGTGGTGGCCTTGGCAGTGCTGGGGAGCGGTTGGACTCCATGATCTCAGAGGGCTTTCCAGCCTTAGTGATTCCATGATTCCGGCCCTGGCCCACATGTGCCCATGGCTGAGGGGACACCAGCTCACTGGGAGCTAATGCCCCTCAGAGGAGCTCTGACCTGGGGCCAGGAGTGCCCTCTGGAGAACAAGGGCTTTCTCAGAGGCAGAACCATAGGCAGAGCTGGACGAGCCTCCTCCATCAGAGCACGGAGTCTCTGCTGAATCCCTTCCCATCCATCCCTGTCTGCCTTGGCTGCTCCACACGGACGCCAGCAGAGTCCGGCTGGGCCATGGCTGAGCTCGCCTGCCGAGAGCTAGCCCTGATTTATGGGGGCTGCAGTGGTTTGGTTTGGTTTTGTGATTATCAACAAGGGACACATAGAAGGAAATTATTTCAACAGCTGAATATTGTCTGTGTTTATGGGACTTTCTGGCTGTGAGAAGGAAGGGCACAAACTACAGGGGTTGTGTAGATTAGGATGACAATGGGAGAGGGCAAGTGCAGACCCCAGGGCAAGCCAGGGCTGCCAGAATCGAGGCAGAGACAGCCCAGCCTCACTGAGACCTTGGGAAATATTAATTAGGATGAGTAAGTGGTGCAAATACCCAGGCCCTCCCGCTCACGAGCGGGACTTGCCCACTGCATCTTCCTGTATCACCCAACAAGCCCTATCTGAGCACTTTATGCCAGGCAGGTGATCAGTGCCCACGGCAGCTCCCAGGCCAGGTTAATCTGGCATTGACTCCATTTTCAGGAATGGGACAGCCACCAGCTGCAGGGCCCTGGGCACTGCTCC
The DNA here is from genome assembly GCA_013397915.1 of Daphoenositta chrysoptera. Classification (NCBI taxonomy): domain Eukaryota; kingdom Metazoa; phylum Chordata; class Aves; order Passeriformes; genus Daphoenositta; species Daphoenositta chrysoptera. The sequence goes on from VZRO01003123.1 coordinate 495,770, forward strand.
CAGCGAGCTCGTGGTGTGCGGGGTTGTGTCCGTGTCAGCTGCCCAGCCACTGCCGCACACTCCGGACAGCAGTGCCAGACCCCGGTCTTTCAACTCCTTTTCAGAAGATAAATATGTGTATTTTTTTATCAAATCCTGGCCTCTGCCCAGAGTCAGGAGCACTGCAGAAGCTTTCACAGCATGATGACACTCGAAAGCACACGTGCAATACGCGGGAATTGCATTTTACCCTGGCCCTGTGACCTGGCAGCAGCGTGCAGCCAGCACAGCATCCCCAGACCAGACACCTCTGCCTTCCCCCCAGGAAAAGCAGCCGAGTGCTCTGCTGCTGTGGATGTCAAAGACATTGGCCATACAGACAGGCTGGTGCTGAGGGGGCAGCAGGCACAGCTGGCTTTGGGCCATATGAGGATACCATGTCTTCCACACCTGGCTTGGGTCAGTCCTGAGCTGGGCATTCATGAACTGCCACCAGCAGGGACCTTTGTCCGGCGCCTCCTGCTCCATCTGTCCAACTCAGCCTCCCAAACACTCGTCCCTGACCTGCTCAGCTGTGCAGAAAAGGATCCGAAACATTTCCCACCTTGGGGATCTGAAAGTAGAAGTGGCATTGGCAGCTGTGCAGCTGGGTTTGTTCCTGTAGTGGTGTGACACGTCAAAGAGCCTTGTTACTGGAAAACTGGGAGTGGGACATTCCCAGGTGGCCTGGTCCAGTGCCTGGTGTGGGTGGAAGGGGGCTCAGTGCTCCCCAGTTCCTGCCCATACCTCTTCCTGCCCCTGGTGGAAAGCTCCGATTCTCTCCCCTCTCTTCGCCTCGGGTCTGTAGGAAGTGGCACTCACTGTGTTTGTGACTGGGCTGTGTGGGCTGAGCTCCACAGAGGGTTCCTTGTGCCAGAGGTGATTCCCGAGCCACAGAGCTGGAGGTCGGTGTCTCCCATGCTGCTTCAGCTGTGCCTCACTCACTGGGACCTTCCCACTCACTGAGGCAAATTGCAGTTGCTGTGCTGTGCTCAGGGATGTCCCGGGGGCTGTGGCACACAGGGGCAGTTTCTCCAAGGCAGAACAGCCTCAAAATCTGGAGCTGACAGAGCAGACACAGCATGAAGTGTCCCCGTGCCCTGCAGCCCCTCGCCTGTCCCCAGAGCAGCCCTCCCCAGCCGCCGGAGCCGGGAGTGGCTTCAGGACCAGCAGACATACATGTGGAAGATTATCCGGTCGAGTATTAATTATCACGCTCAAATTAGAACCCCTCAGCTATGATTAACTTATTACCCAGCCCTGCAGCGGGAAGAGCAGATGCAGGGATCGTGGCAGAGCTCAGCAATGCCCAGCTGTGGGTGGCACAACATCCCTGTGGGGACAGGCAGCCCCCAGCCCTGCAGGGCTCTGGGACCCCCTTCCCTCCTGCCTGGGATAAGCAGTAGGAGAGCAGTGGGGAGCAGTGGGGAGCTGTGCGTGCCTGTGGGGCTGTGCTGAGGTTCCCTGTTTGCCTCGGGGCTGGTGGTCACGGTGTGAGGGGTAACATCTGGGTGCAGGGGCTCAGGGGGTGCTTCCCAGTGTTCAGCACGTGGGAAGACTGAACCTGTCAGCAGAATCACATGTGGTCTGGGGTGTTCACCTTCCTCACTGCCTTTAACTCTGGTTGGACATTGCTGGTGCCATGAATGGATCTGGGCCAGCCTCATGTTTCCATTTCTCTGTCCTCACTGTCCAGCACAGGACAGAGCCTGGGGAGACAGGGACAGCCGGGCCCAGGAGCCACCGTCCTGCAGAATGGACAGGCTCTACACATGGGAATATCAAAACTGGACTAAAATTGTTCCCAAGGATAAGGGCAGCAGTGCTCTTGAAAGTAACACCCGTAAGTGAGACCCTTCCCACTGTGGGGATCTTCCCTTGCACCTGAGCAGCTGTTTCACATCCCACCAGGCAGCCTGTTCCCTTTGGGGTGATACACATCTCCCATTTGTACCTTTCTTGGTTGGTTTTCCGCTTTTACAGCCAGCTGGGTCACACACACCAGGGTTCCTGTGCTCTTCCTGCCTGTGTGTTGTCTCCTTGGACCTCCGGCCACATTTATGGCTCTGCCCTGAAGTGCTGGCAGTTTATGATTAACCCCGGACCTGGGGATGCTAAGCAGGAGCTGTGTCAAGCAGGAGTGATGCCACATGGGCTCAGGACATTCCTCTCAGCCTCAGCCCCGGGCTGCTTTGGGGTTGGATGGCATCACGCCTGTGTCTCTACAGGACACCAGTGTGCCTGTTGCCTCTGTCCCAGAGAACCTGCAGTCCTGGTGGGCTCCATCTCCAGTGTTTTCTTCCCCCTGGGTGTCACCTCCCTTTGTCCCACATCCCAGCGCTGCTCTCCCCCTGCACTTGGGTTCACTTTGGGCTCTTTGGGCATTTTGGTCCATCTCCACACACGAGGGTCTGTTAACCCCAGCCACTGCTGGAGATGCCAAATGAACTGGGGCAGTGCTGGGACTCAGACCCGGGTAAAAGCTGTGTTGGCTCTTTCCAGGCAAGGGTGGGTGCTGGGGGGTTTGGGGCTTGCAGGGCGAAGGGGGCTGCACCCACCTTTTGCCCCCTGCTCCCTGCAGGACCTAGCCCAGCATCAGGGCCCTGGGTTTGCCTCTGCCACAACCATCCCTCATCTTTCCCTGCAAGGTTTGGGGGTTGACCTGAATTCACACTTGTTCCTACAGATTTGTTTGCTTGGCTTGTTTGCTCCTTCATTTTCCAGAGGAACAGTGAGGTGGTGAAGGTAGTCCGGCCCAGCATTGCTCAGTCCCGTTTCCCTCCTGTCCCCATCTGCATGTGTGAGTGCTGGGAACGGGTTTGTCAGCACCTCGGCGCCTTTCAGGGTCTTCGCAAAGAGCAGATTTATTTTCTGCTATGCTGAGAATTAGCTCCCCTTTCTTCCTCTTCCCTCTGCCCCCGCTGGAAAGAGAGAGAATGCAGGGAAGAAGAAAGGATTTCCATCGCGGCGGTGATTGGCACAGCCCTGAATGAGAGGTCATTCCAGCCGGCTCTTTCTTTTCAGGGCCCTTTTTTCCTGCTCCCTGTATTCAGGCTGGCAGCATTCTTTCTTTTCAAAGCTCCTCTGTCTGTCTCTCTCTTCCCCCTCCTTTATTTTTCATCCCTTTTCTTTACTTTTGCTGTCTTTTCATTCTGTTTTTCTCCACCCCCTTGGGGCTCCATTTTTTTCTTTCCCTTTTCCTCTATTCAGTTCCTTTTTTTCTTCTTGCATCTCTTTTGAATAGCTCGGCTATTTTCGGAGAGGAAAGGGACTGTGCCGGGGAGAAGCCGTTACAGCAAGGAGGAACTTGAAAGTCTTTTCTTTCCCTGTTTATTTCATTTAAAAGCAAAAATTGTTTTCCAAGGCAGAGCGAGGGTTCTGTGTGGAGCCTTTGAAGCCAGGCTGGGACAGCAGCAGGGCTGGGGGCCCTCCCTGCTCCTGGCAGTGCCTCGTACACTGCTGGTCCCAAACCCCTGACAAACCCCTGGAGCACCGCGGGGTCTGGGGTCGCTGCTGCCTTGGCTGGGCTCTGGGTGCTTGGGCTGCCAGAGGGGGTCCAGGCAGCAGCAGCCCCTCTCCCTCAGCTCACCCCGCACCACTTACCTGATTTAAGGGCTCTTCCTGCCTCTGGGGCTCAGGAGCAGCAGCATTTTTAAGGATGACATGGCCATAAGCTCTAAGGGCAGATCCTGGACCTCTCTGCTGCAACACATACCTGCACGCACATGGGTGGGAATAGAGGAGCCGTGTTTGTTCCAAAGGGGAATGGGGGGCTCACGCAAGGACCCCATGAGGAAACGTGGGATGTGCCAGGACAGAGCGGTGTCAGGGCCGGGTGTGCAGGGCGTGCATTGGTCATGGGCAGTCACTGCACTCAGATCTGAGCGACACAAGGTGCCAGCGTTCAGTCCCTTCCACAGAGGAGTGACAGGAAGGGTCTCATACACACCCCAAAGGCCACCGTGGTTCTGGTGGCTCTGAGGAAACCCCTCGCTCAGCAGATGAGGCTGGTCCCAGGGTCACTGCTCCAGGTGCCACCAGCAGCTCTGCTCACCGTCACCGCTCCCCTGGTGCCCTGGTGCCATGCTCAGGGAAGGGCTCTGAGGGCAGAAGGGCTGGAAGATCAGGCCTGAAACATGATCGATTTAGTCTGCTGGGGAGGAGGTGTTGTGCCCTGTGGCACAGCAACAGGAGCTCCTTGGGAAGGCAGGTGGGGCCAAGAAGAATCCCCTTCCCAAAATACTCCCTGCCCGGGCACCACTCTGGGCATGAACCATCGGTGGCTTTGGTGCAGCTTCAGTGGGGCTTTGGTGCAGTTTTTATGCGACTTCGGTGAGGTTTTGGTGCAGTTTTGATGCACCTCTGACTGCTCACAGAGCACAGGTTTTCCACCCCCTCGCTAGAGCAGAACACTAGCTCCAGCATTTGCTCTGGCTCAGCCCATGCAAAGTTCCCTAAAGAGACCTCCCCAGAGCAGGGACAGTGCTGGTGGCCACGGGCCTGCTCCTTTGGGCTTCTGGCTGTGCCACAATGAACACAGGAGTCCCGAGGAAGTGACCCCGAGTCAGAGCCAGGCTCCCTGTTCCTTCCCACGGGCCCCAGAGCCCGGAGCAGCCTTTCTTCCTCCCATCTTTCCATTACCCCCATGGCCAAATGGATGCAATCAGGAACTCTGATTTTCAGGAAACACCTTTTCCCCATGAATTTTAGTCTCCCCTTGTTTTGATATAACATGGAAGTTGAGGGTGATCTATGGCACAGGAACTGCTGCCTTCTATGCTGGCTGTGTTAGGATCATCGAGTCACAGAATCCCAGATTTGGAGGGACCTCAGTGATCAGCTGGTCCAATCTTTTTTGGAAAAAGTCCAGACTGGACAAGAAGGGGCTGGAGGTCATGGCTGTCAGGTGCTGGAGAAGTGGTGGCAGGGCACTGTCACCCCATCGTCCTTGGCCAAGAGGCACTTTGGGGTGTGGGCAGGAGTCCTGTGCCAGGCGTGTGGGCTGCAGAAGGGCAGGAGCGAGGCCAGGGCCCAGTGGTTAATTAAATAGATCATTTCTTTAAAGTGAGATTCAAATAATTGTAACCCTGAGATAGAGAAGGCATTGGAGGAGATGAAAAGGGAGAGAGAGAGAAAGGAAGCAAAGGACAGAGGTTCAGAATGGAGAGGGAGATTAGGAGAGAGATGAAAGAGAGAGGAGAAAGATAAGAGGGAGAGAGGGGACAGATCTCGGCGCGAGATGGGCGTTGCCAGGGAAACGGGAAGAATGAGGGAGCAACTGGAGGGATGGAGGAGCAGAGGATACTGGGGGTGGGGAGCGAGGGATGGAGGAACAGAGGGATGGAGGCTGGCAGGATGGAGGGGCAGAGGGATTGAGGAGCAGACGGATGGAGGAACAGACGAATAGAGTAACAGAGGGATAGAGAAGTGAGGGATGGAGGTTTGGAGGCTGGAGGGATGGAGGAGAAGAGGGATGGAGGAGCAGAGGGATAGAGCCTGAGTGTCAGAAGTGGGAAAAAGTGGATTTCCAGCAGAACAGGAAGCAGGAGTGGGATGTCACCGCTCAGCAAAGGCGCCTGTGTGCCGGGAACAGCATTTGGGATGGCAGCTCCGTCCCCCCGCAGCGAGCGGCCGCAGCACCTGCTGTCCTTAGCCTGACCCTCTCACCCAGTTCCCACTGGTGGATCCCATATCCCTGGGCAGATAACGGAGGAACCAGGCAGCTCTGTGCTCCACACACTTTTGTTCTGCAGCACTGGTGACCTCTGGTTATTTGAAAGCCATTCCCTTTTCCCTCCCAGTCAGAGTTTGCCAATAACCACACATCTTCAAAGGGGTAAATATTTACCTTTGATCGATGGACACAGTGGTCAGAGTGAGAATACCCCAATTCCATGGAATATTATCAGAGGAAGCGCCTGTGAAGAGGCTGGGGAGGGTTTGATGTGCTCTGATAACACCGACTCCTCCGTGAGCCCTTGTCTGTCCCAGGGCCTCACTTTCCCCAACCTGGTTTTCCACCTGCTCTTATTAAAAACATTGTCAACATCCCGCTGCAAATCCCAGGTTGTGTCCTTTGTTTTGTGAAGCCAAAGCCCCCGAAGACTACTCCTCTCCACTCAGAAGCACTTCAGTGACACACGTGATGTCACGTCTGTCACCGGTTGGAGATTGCAGGGAGCGGCCGCTCTCTGATCCACTGACAGTGGAGGTTTCTTTTTTCTGGAGAAGTTTTCCTTAAAACAAAAGTCTTCCTTTAAAAATGTGGTTTGACAGTATCTAGTGTGGAGACACCGACTGAATTTAAACAGGCATTTGTTTTCTGTGGCAGCAGCACCTGGCCCCCATGGCTCCTGCCTGTTTCTCAGAGCTTTGGCTCATTTTTACAGCAGTTCCTCTGTATCAGGGTCAGGTCTGGGGAAAGAAGTACCAGGTTCGGTTCTGCCACAGTGTCTGGAGCCACTCTGTGGGTCAGACCCTGGCACACACCACCAACACAGAGTCAGGCAGTGCAGCTGAGGTGACCCCCAAATCCTTGGGCTGGTGCAGGACAGACACGCTGGGTCAGGTTTAGGAATAATTTTAGTTGTGATTTTCAGGAAAACAACATTTTTCTGTTTGTAATTGTGGGGGGTTGAGCAGCTTTATGTGAAGTCTGCAGGCAAGATGAAAGCCTGTTTTCCCCGTTATTAAATTTAAATGAAGGCTGCTTTTGAGAAAGAAAGGAAAATAAAATCAAAGGTTTTCTCACAAATATCAGATCCATTATCAGCCATTTTCTCGCAAAAAGTCTTGAACAGTTTTACTGCCTCCTTCCCCAGTGAGACCCCCCCCCCATACCCAGAGTCTCACTTTGTCCTGGGGCTTGATCCTGTGCCTTGGGAGCTTTTCCCCCAAGGTCCACACCAAAACATCTGTCCCTGGGGAACCTCCGTGGAGCCCCCAGGCACTGGCAGCAGAGGGTCTGCAGAAAGCCCTGTAATGGGGGTCCTGTAATGGGGGTCCCACAAAAGGGACCTGAAACAGGAGTCCTACAAAGGGGGTCCTGCAATGGGGGTCCCACAGAGGGTCCTGCAAAAGTTCCTGCAATGGAAGTCCTGCAAAGGATTTTACAAGAGGGTCCTGCAGTAGTTGTCCCACAATGTGGGTCCTGCAAAGGGGATAGCCAGGAGCAAGTCCTAAATGTCCTCCTTCCCATAGCACCAGGTTTGTCAGGCACCTGGGAACCTATGCAGGGGGCCAGGTGACTTAAACTGCTACTGGTGCCAGCTGGGCTCTGGCACCTGCTCAGGTGGCTGCACTTACCCTGACAAGCTGAGATAAGACAGAGCAGTGGCAGCAGGGTGGGCTCCTGCATGCCTGGTGGGGGGTGTCACTGCTCTTTGGGAGAGCTGAGAGGTAAATCAGTTCCCCAAACCCTTTGTATTTTGGGTATGTGGGTCTCCCTTCCCTGCAGGAATGGCTGGGTGAGAGTTGGTGAATGCTGCTAGCCTCTGGGCTGGTGAAGGGAGCCGGGAACGCAGCCAGGTGGAAAACAAGGGTCATTGGTCAGTAATGCCTCAGTGGAGGCTGTCAGGGCAGCTGGGGCCACGGTCCCTCCAGAGCTGCTCCTGTGGGGCTGTGGCGTGGGTGGCTCTGAGGGTGTGGGTACTCCTTTAGCTCAGACCCTCTTGGGTCTCAGGTGTTACAGGCAAACCTGTGGGTGCAAAGGTGAGGCTTCTGTGGACCAGATGTAACGTTTTCGTGCTGCTCGATTGAGGATTTGCCAGGTTCTTATCTCTAGAGTGGTGGTGCTGGCTGAGGGACCAGGTGGGGTGGTGGCAGGTGATTGGGCAGGTGGGTGAAACCAAGGGAGGTAAAACAGCAAAGAGAAGGGAAATATGTCCACAGACACGGCTCTTAGCCTGGTGGCTGGAAAATCTGGAATCCAGCAAGGAATATGCTGGGAGTGGAGAGCCTGTTGTGCAGATGCTGCTGTCAGAGGGACCCAGTGAGAAGTATCTGGGGGGCTAAGCATGGAACAAGAGAGGAAAATAGAGATAAAATAGCACAAAGAAGTGAAAGTCATAAAAAAACCTACTTTAAGTGACCAGGTGGTGAGGGGCTGGTGCAGGCTCTGAGGGGGGCAGCCAGGGCAAGGGAGGGCAGGGTCTCTAGGATGTGCCAGGGCAGAGCCTGGATCTTCCCAGATGTGTTGAGAAAGATGGGTCGAGAGATTGCACCAAAACTAAACCTTGGAGTGGGAGGAGAAATGATGAGAGAAACCCAAATTTCACAACCCCAAAGGATCAGGGACAGCAGCCACCACTGCTGGCCCCAGGTGCATCCGTCCTGCGCTGTTGGAGAGGGGAGAGATGGATGAGTGGTCTGGGAGCTCTGCACATGCCACTGGCAGAGGGGACATTGGCAAGTGTGTCTGTGTGACCCCCCCACGTGGGAAAAGGATGGGCAGGCGAGAGTCTGCATCGGGAAATGAGCTGGAGGGACCCGAGCCTCGCCCAAAGGGCTGGACTTGAAAACGAAAGGTTATTAAGGCCTGCAGGAGGGTTTGGTTCCCAGCAGCAGCACTGGAGGGGAACCCTGAGCCTGGTGGGTGAAAGCCTGTGCGTGCAGCCACAGATCCGGAGGTCTAGGCTGGGGAGGAGGAGGAGCTGGAGGAGGTGCTTGTGTCTCTCCTGAGATCAGCCCTGGGACAGGAGGCTCTGCACAGCGTTCGGGAGCTCTGCGTGCCCCAGCCCTGGGCACGGTCCCGCTCCCGGGCTGCGGCAGCGCTGCGCTCCGTCCCGGCAATGGGAATGCCTGAACAGGGCTGGGAGCGGCTCCCTGGGGGCACAGAGGTGCTGGCAGGGCTCTGCACCCCGGGGTGTTGGGAGTTCCCTGCGGGAGCTGCAATACGTGACCCCGCCTCGCTTGCCAGTGCATTGGGAAACGGTGTTTCCAGCTGCCTTGGCAAGTCCCGAGGCGTGAACAGGGAAGTGAGAGCGGGAAGTGAAACAGCTGCCTCTGCCCTGTTCCTGCTTCCCTGTGCGGCGTTTGTGCAGCTGCAGCTCCGGAGCGCCGCGGCCTCGGACAGCAAATCTTCTGTACCAGGGCTCGTGTGTCCAGTGGAGACAAGTGCGGAGAGGTTTGTGCAGCACAAGGCTTTGGTTTTCCTGCTGAGGAGGAGAGCTCATCCCCTTTCCCAGTGCAGGAATCTACATTTCCTTTCCCTGAAAGCCTCTGGTTTGGGGTGGTTGTAACTGGGGAACGTGTGAGTGCGCTGGTCGTGCAGCCGCCTTGTCTGGTGGTGCTTGTTTTGGGGGACAGAGCCAGCACCGTGCTGGGGGGGCTCCCTGACCCCTCTGCCGTGCTGGGGACGTGGGCAGAGCACCTGGGTCCCCTCTCCCGTGTCCCTTCTGCCTGCGATGGGCAGCTCAGGGGCCCCACGGAGCCCCAGGGGAAAGGGGGTCCCAGCTGGCGGGGTACGGCCCCGGGGCTGTTCAGTGCACGCCGGCAGCCACCTCCCTGACTGATCCCTTTCTTCCTCCCAACCCTCCTCCTCTTCCCGCCACCGCCCTCCCCCACTCCCTGCTTTGTTTCGCTGCCTCCGCACTAGTCCTCCCCTCATCCCCTTCCTTCTCCTCCTCCTCCTCCCACCCCCATCCTCTTCCTCTCCGTCTCCTCCCTGCAGCCTGAAGACGCCCCTTCCCTCCATTCCTGTCCCTCCAGCCCTTGATCCCTGCCCGCTGGCTCTCCGGGCTGCTCGGGCAGACGGGGGTACTTGGCTGAGACCTTCCTCCTGCCTGCCCCCACAGCATCCCCCGGGCAGCTCAAGCCTGGGCAGGGTCCCCTCACCGGGTGTGTGTGACCCTGGGCCAAGAGTCACCAGTGCGGTGGCCAGTGCCAGCCCCATGGTGGCCCAGCAGATGGGAGGGAAGTGAAGAGGACCCCCGTACCCCAGATACCTGCGGGCAGCCAAGCCCCTGTGGTTGGTGTTGCTCCCCTTCTCTGTCTTTCCTCGCAATGGTTCTTCGTCTTCCCCATCATCCCATTCTCTTCCCCGTCCCATCCCATGTGCTGTGGCTGGTGTTGGGGTGTGCAGGCACTGGCGTGAGGGGACAGCTGGGGTCGGCAGGAGCCGGCAGCTGCCTGCAGCACAGAGAGGCCAATGTCCCCCGCCATGCTCGGTGTCCCTGTAGCCGACCTGGCTGCAGGGATGATGCCCAGGCACTGTGGGGTTTCCCTGCTCCAAAGTGGAGGTTCGTCCCACGATCTCCTCACGCTGGGCAGGTTCTCCTGGGACTGTGACAGGATCTGGCTCAGAATTTATCCCTCTTTTACCTCCCCCGCAGGATTTCTTTGTTGTAGCTGCAGGAATAATTGTATTTAGGAGAACACTCCTTCAGCGGGAGGAAGCAGCAGCTCCCCAGGCGCATCCCTGCCTGTCCTCACTGGCTGCTGGGGGGAGGATGCTGTGGTGGTGCAGGGACCCCCAAGCTGAGTGTGCCAGCCCCCAGTGCTGAGCCCAGCACAGCCTCTGCCTGTGCCTAGGCCCACTGCTAGGCAGGCTGTGTCCTGATGGTCCTGGTGGGTCTGGGCCCCGTCCCTCATGCTCCCTGTGCTGTTGCTGCTCCTGCCAGAGCTCAGAGCCACACTCAGCTGTGACCAGTTCCCAAACTGTGCGGGCACTTGTTCCCTGGAGTCACTCCTAGGAGCTTGAGGGCGTGCAAGCAGCCAAACCCCAGCCCCAGGAACTAACAGCCCATTAGGAGAGGCTGGCAGTGGGCACGGATCCAAGCTTCCCTGCTCCTCCCTACAGTGGAAACCCCTGGAGCCACTCCGTCCCGGGTGTGTGGTGCTGGGGTGTGTGGTGCTGGGGACCCCCGCTGGCATCACCCGTGTCAGTCTGGTGTTTGCTAAGGAAAGAAGTGACGGCTGGAATGAGCCCCTGCAGCACGGTCTGTGTTGGTGGGTGCCAGGGGCTCACGGCCATGTCTCCCCCTCCTCAGCCATGACAGCGTAGGCCGGCGGCGAGAGATGAATCGGTTCAGCGAGTGCGGGACGCAGACGGACGCGGTGGTGGTGCTGTCCCTGGCACAGGCTGCGGTCCTGGGCCTGGTGTCCGATAATGAGCTGCTCGGGGCCACCGTCACCCCTGCTGGCTTCTTCCCGGGGCTGGCCGGGGAGCAACTGGACAATGCCACCACGGAGTCTGGGGAGCCTGAGGGTGAGGAGCAGGGGCCTGGAGATGGGCAGGATGAAGACACCCTGGAGGCAGAGTCCTCCCTGGAGAAGCATGCCCGGAGGAGGAAGAGGCCGCCTGTGAGGCTGGTGCCCAAGGTCAAGAGTGAGAAGGCAGAGGTGGAGGCTGAGCCACCGTACAACGCGTCCGTCCCTGGGGACGAGGAAGGCGAGGGACAACGTGGCCATCCGCCCCAGCCCCCTGAGCCCGGCCAGGAGTCGGCGGTGCAGAGTGGTGCCATGAAGATGATCGACCTGGGCACCTTCAGCAGGAAGCCCCGACGCCTGCGGCACCTGCGCCGGCATCGGGAGCTGGAGGGCACCGAGCGCCGGCGCCGGGGCGGTGACCTGGCCGGCGGCACTGTGGGGGCCCCGCAAACCGTGGGCACCTTCGAGGCGAGCGCCCCATCCCCCGGTGAGGTGGAGGCCCCTGCGCCGGCATCCCCCGAGCAGGTGAAGAGCGAGCAGGGCTGTGGCTGGCAGGAGCCGGGGGAGCTGGAGGCGGCCGGTGGCACCAGTGAGCACAGCAGGAAGGCGCAGCTGGACCGGCTGGACATCAACGTGCAGATCGACGACTCCTACCTGGTGGAGGCAGGGGACCGCCAGAAGCGCTGGCAGTGCCGCATGTGCGAGAAGTCCTACACCTCCAAGTACAACCTGGTGACCCACATCCTGGGCCACAACGGCATCAAGCCCCACTCCTGCCCACACTGCAACAAGCTGTTCAAGCAGCCCAGCCACCTGCAGACCCACCTGCTGACCCACCAGGGCACGCGGCCCCACAAGTGCGGGGTGTGCAGCAAGGCCTTCACTCAGACCAGCCACCTGAAGCGGCACATGCTGCTGCACACCGACATCAAGCCCTACAGCTGCCGCTTCTGCGGCCGTGGCTTCGCCTACCCCAGCGAGCTGAAGGCGCACGAGGTGAAGCACGAGAGCGGGCGCTGCCACGTGTGCGTGGAGTGCGGGCTGGACTTCTCCACGCTCACCCAGCTGAAGCGGCACCTGGCCACGCACCAGGGCCCCACACTCTACCAGTGCCTGGAGTGCAGCAAGTCCTTCCACTACCGCAGCCAGCTGCAGAACCACATGCTGAAGCACCAGAACGTCCGGCCCTTCGTCTGCACCGAGTGTGGGATGGAGTTCAGTCAGATCCACCACCTCAAGCAGCACTCGCTCACGCACAAGGTAGGGGCTAAGGGTCCCCTGGGGTGCTGCCCTCATCATGCCCAGAGGAGATGTGCCAGCGCTGGATGTGGGTGCTGGCGGAGAGGAGTGTCCCAGTGCCCCCAGTCTTGGGAGGAGGTGGGTGGTGCAGGTGGGCAGTAGCACCTGTGGCTGGCATTAGCTGGGGTCACTGACATGCAGTGAGGGGGTCCCTGGGACCCAGCCCCTGCCCTTCTGGGGGTTCCCTGCCTCAGGGAGGGAGTTTTAGACCTGCTGCAGGCTGCATTGTGTCATGGGCTGCTGCCAGGCCCTGCTGCAAGGCTGGCCAAGGGGATGGACAGCCAGGGCCCTGTCCAGGAGCTGTCACAGCCCCTCTGGGCAGGCTGTATGGGGGTCTTTGCCCTTTTCCAGGGGCTCTTTATTGGGGAGCAATTGGGCTGAGGCCCAGAGCAGAGCTGGCACTCAGCTGCACCTCCAGAGCCTGTCCAGCCCCCACCCACAGCCCCTGCATGTTGCTGGGCTCACGCCAGGCTGGCCTCTCAGATACGCTCCGTGCTGTGCTCAGCACAAGGAACCCATCCGTTGCCCATGGGGTCTCTTCTCCATTCTTGGCACCACTCGTGTGTCCCTGGTGCCTGGGGGTCTGCCCAAGCTCCCCCCCGGCCCACAGCTCTCCCACCCCTGGCAGGGCGTGAAGGAGTTCAAGTGCGAGGTGTGCGGGCGGGAGTTCACGCTCCAGGCCAACATGAAGCGGCACATGCTGATCCACACCAGTGTCCGGCCCTACCAGTGCCACATTTGCTTCAAGACCTTCGTGCAGAAGCAGACGCTCAAGACCCACATGATCGTGCACTCACCGGTGAAGCCGTTCAAGTGCAAGGTACCAGCGGGACTGGGGGACTGGTGGAGCTGGGGATGGGGCAGCACAGGTCCTGCTGTGCTATGCCCCCAGGAATCTGGCCAGGCTGAGCCCTTGGGCATGGAAGCGGCTTTGTGATGCCTCCCCTGCTCACTTGGGCATGGAATATCTACTCCAAGCTGTGATGGGACCATTGCTGCTGCTGAAATGACCACCAGGGCCTCTCTCTGACCGGTGCTGGATGCTCTGGAGTTCCCAGCAGCATCAACACTACATCCCCAAGCCCCCCATGCAGAGCGGGAGGAGGGAGGGAACCCCATTACTCTTGGCAGGAGCTACAAGGGACTCCAGGAGGGCAGCAGCCCCATTACTCTTGGTGGGAGCCACAGGGGACCCCGGGGGCCAGGTCTGCCCTGCAGAGCCTTTGGCAGCTCTGGGGGCTGACCGTGGGCACGCTGCCGACAGGTCTGCGGCAAGTCCTTCAACCGCATGTACAACCTGCTGGGGCACATGCACCTGCACGCCGGCAGCAAGCCCTTCAAGTGCCCCTACTGCTCCAGCAAGTTCAACCTGAAGGGCAACCTCAGCCGGCACATGAAGGTCAAGCATGGGGTGATGGACATCAGCCTGGACAGCCAAGGTGGGTCCCTGGCGCGGACTGGGCGTCGTGACTGCCCCCAGCAGTGCCCGTAGCCCTGGGAGCTGGGCTGTGCCGTGGTGGCTGCGGCAAGTTCGTGTCTTCTCACCCAAGGGCTACCCCCACAAATGGCCAACATCGAGCTGGGCTGTGGCTCCCAGGGAGTTTTGGGCTCCAAACTGAGGGAGGGGGGAGCTGCTGGCCCCAGCCCTCCCCACAGGTCCATCACTCTGTGTCCCTGTGCTGACTCCTAGATGCCATGATGGAGCTGGCTGCCGCTGACCACGCCGAGCTGGACGGCCAGCAGGAGATGGACGACTTCGAGGAGGAGAACTCTTACGGCTACGGGGCTGTGGGCAACCCCCCAGACGAGCACACGCTGGCTGAGCAGGCCATGAAGGAGATGGCCTACTACAACATGTTGTAGCCAAGGCTGGTGGGGCGGTGGGGGCTTGGTGGGGTTAAGAGGGGCTGCAGCACCCAGCCAGGCCCCCCAGAGATGGAGGGATGGCTTCCACTGGGCTTGGGGAACACAGGGATGTCGAGAAGCCTTTGCTGCACCTGCCTTGGCTCTGTTGCTGCCCCCCTGCCCCTGCCTGCACCCTGCACCTGGTGACTTGAAGCTGCAGGTAGGGGAGGCATGACCCAGCAGATCACTGAATGAGTAAGGATGGAAGGGGCTGCTGTGGAGCAAGATGATGAGCATCACTAATTATTCTACCTCCTGGGTCCCCCCCTCGGCTGCACAGGGGTTCCCCCTGACAGGCATAAGCCCCTGCCCACATGAGGAGGTGGGTTTGCATTTCCCACTCACCCCGGGGCTCCCTGTGTCAGGCCCTGGGACACAGAACAGAGTATTTTCGTAGAAGCTCAGGGTGCAGTCAGCACCCACAGCTCCGGGTCTGGAGCTGCAGCCAGCGGTGGATCCGGGGGAGGCAAACCCAGCCCAGCCCCAGCAAATGATGGTATTTTGAAAGTAATTTATTTTTTTCAGACGTGCCGCGTGGTTGGATTTATCTTTTCACTGAGTTCAGTTCCCTTCAACCAATGTGCTTTGTAAACCTGTGTAAGCTGTGTGGTCTGTGTGGGGAGAGGGGGTTGTGAGGGGCTGAGGACCAGAGCGGGGTCCTGGGCAGAGCCCCCCACTAAGGAATTGGCACCCCCTCCTTGCCCCCCAGCTGCTCTAGGGCTGGAGGAAAAGGCTCTCACTGGGGCAGCCTGAGGTGGGGGTTCGCCTCCTCCATGCCCAGGGATTTGGCAGGGAAGCAGCTGGGGCAGTGCTGGGTCTGGGACCACTCTGGGCTCTTCACTCTCCCTGCTGTGGGGCACAGGAGTCGCAGCACCCACAGCATTGCTCCCCAGGTGTGCCCAGAGCTGGGTGGGGTCCTGGCAGGCATCAGGACCTGGGGACCAGCCAGGGCACAGGGTCTGGGACAGCTGTGCTGACCCCACACACCCCCTATGCTTCCTGTCGGTGGCTGTGTTCCCTGAGGCCAAGCACCATCTGCCCCATCCCCAAAAAGCCCTGGGGGGGTTCTGGGTGTGGCACCACTCACTCCCCCACAAGGCAGTGTGCCTACTACCCCTGCACCCACCTTTTCCCCCCCACTATCATCCAGCCTTGGGGCAGGATGGAGACGGCCACAGCCTTGGCCAGCCCCGACCCCTCAGCATGGCAGGGCTGTGGATCCCCACATGCTACCTTCAGGCCAACGCCAAAATTCTGGAGTGCACAGCCCCCCCAGGCTGGCAAGGATGAGCTGGGGGGTCTGGCTTTCCCCGTGCCCGCACTGTAAAGCTGTGCCAGATGATGTGCCATGGCTCGGGAGATATTTAATGGCACCACACGGTTATGGGGTACATGAATCAGGGCAGGACAGACACACCCCCGCACACCCCCCCACCCCCAGCCCTACACACCCCTGCTACAAAGGCTTGAAAAACACTCCTAAGAAAACTTTAGAAAAATTATTCAACTGTTCCTGAGCTGTGCTGGGGAGCTGAGGGGGGCACTGGGCCCCTCCCAGCCTCATCCATCCCAGAGACAGGGAGGCTGTCCCCTATTTCTTGCCCAGAGCCTTGTCCAGGTTGTTCTTGATGGCATCGAGGAAGTCGGTGGTGTTCACAAAGTGCTCATTCAGCTTCACACTGGGGAGACAGAGGGTGATTGGTGGGGGTCCCTGCCCCCCTCTTCCCACAGACACCACATCCCCGAGTCCACGATGTGGCCCCTGCCCAACCCAATCAGCTGTGAATAGCCACCCCAAGTCGCTAGGGACTGTCCAGATGCCAGTAGCTGCCTGTGGCCACTGTGCACAGCCAGCTCCTGGTCACTTACCTACCCTTGTGGCTGGCCTGCAGGGGCAGCCCGTCCTTGTGGTCACTATGCTGTGGCCACCCCGCAGGGTCATTCCACCCTCATGGTCACCCACGCAGCCACATTGCCCTGGTGCACGTGGCTGCCCCCCGCTCTGCCCTGAGAGCCACCCTTACTTGGAAAGGCCGTGGATGCAGCCAGCAAGGTCCTTTGTCATTGTCCCACTCTCCACGGTGTCCACACAAACCTTCTCCAGCGTCTGTGCAAACCTGGGGACGGCAGCACTGTGGCTCTAGCACGGCTGGGGCCACGGGCCCTGCCACGACTGCAACCAGAGCAGCTGCTGGCAGGGACCCTCACCCGGGCATCCCCACCCCACCCTGCTCACTTGATGAGGTCAGGGTTACTGTCCAGCTTGCCCCGGTGCTCCAGGCCACGCGTCCAGGCGAAGATGCTGGCAATGGGGTTGGTGCTGGTGGGTCGTCCCTGCGCAGAGAGAGTGGTCAGCTGTCTGGTGTGGGCACCGTGCCATGGGCAACCCAGCACAGGCAGCTGGCACTGGCAGAGCACACCCACCTTCTGGTGCTCCCGGTAGTGGCGGGTGACAGTGCCATGGGCGGCCTCGGCCTCGATGGTCTTCCCATCCGGACACACCAGGACGGAGGTCATCAACCCCAGGGAGCCGAACCCTGCGGAGGGACGGGGTCAGGACAGCTCCCAGGGGTGATGATGCAGAGTGCACCGCACCCTACCCTGCCCCACCTTGGGCCAGGATGTCGGACTGGACATCCCCGTCGTAGTTCTTGCAGGCCCAGACAAAGCCGCCGGAGGATTTCAACATCTGGGCAACCATGTCGTCGATGAGCCGGTGCTCGTACCAGATCTTTAGCTTGTCAAACTCCGTCTTGTAGTGCCTGAGAGCCCAGGCCAGGGGTCAGCCATGCTCACCCCAGGTGGGTCTCACTGCCAGTGCCCCCAGGACAGCCCCCTCAACAGCCCAGAGTCCCCCCCAGGTCCATACTTATCGAAGATCTCCTGGAAGATGTCCTTGAAGCGCCCGTCGTAGGCCTTGAGGATGGTGTTCTTAGTGCTCAGGTAGAGCGGCCACTTCTTCTGGACAGCGTACTGGAAGCAGCTGTGCGCAAAGCCAGAGATGGACTGCAAGGGAAGCATGCGACCCTCAGGGGACCCTGTCCCTCAGCCTGGCATCTCCCCCAGGGTGGCAAGGCACACTGCCCTGCAGGGACCCCTGAGCCCCACCAGTACCTCGTCCGTGTTGTACATGCCCATGCCCACGCCGCCGCCGGGGAAGTTGAACACCTCCCACTCCTTGGACCCACTGCCGTCCTTTGGCGTGAAGACCATCTTGAATGTCCCGGACTTGTTCACCACAAAGTCGGTGGCTTTGTACTGTGGGGGCCAGGCAGAGCGTCAGGCAGGGACCGAGGGAGCAGCTGGCCAGCCGTGTGCTGCGGTCCCTGCGCTGGCTCACCTGGTCCCCGTGGGCGTGGCGGCCAATGGTGATGGGCTTGGTCCAGCCGGGTACCAGCCGGGGAATGTTCTTGCAGATGATGGGCTCCCGGAACACCGTCCCCCCCAGGATGTTTCGGATGGTGCCATTGGGGCTCTTCCACATCTTCTTCAGCTTGAACTCTGTGGGGCATGCAGAGGTGGGACCCCTGAATGACCCCCCAGCCCCCCAGGAGCACATGGCCCCTGCCAGCACCCCGCTGCACTGTGCCATGGGCTGCTGTCAGGCCCTGCTCCAAGGCTGGCCAAGGGGATGGACAGCCAGCATGAGATCATGACTGGCACGGGGCAGAGGTCAGTGTGTCCCCAGGCCCATGGGGTCCTCACAGCACCCATGAGCCCCCCAGGGTGGGGAGAGGGGTACAGCACTGGGAATGTTGCAGCCCCCAACCCACCGGAAACCTGAGCTGGCAGTGGGAAGGCACTGCTGACCGCAAGGGGCTGTGCACAGACAGGAGGCTCCGAAGCCCATGGAGCTGCCAGCACCCCCCCACTGCAGCAGGAGCTCAGCCCCTTGTCCCGGCCCACCTTCCACCCTGGCTTCATCGGGCGTGATGGTGGCACACTTGACAGCCACGCTGTACTTCTGGGTGGCCAGCGCTGAGTCAATGGTGACCTGGTCATCCGTCTTGTCCCGGTGTGGCAGCCCCAGGTCGAAGTATTTTAGCTGGACATCCACGTTGGGCAGGATGAGCTGAGGGGCCAGGAGAGTGTCAGAGTGGGGGGAACAGTGCAGGGTACCTGGGGACCAGCACCACGGCATGGCCAGCCCTGGCACCCAGCCCAGCCCAGCCTGGCTGCCTGCCCAAGATGGTCCCCCCTGGCCAAGATGGTTCTGCTGGCCAGGATGATCCCCCCTGCCTTGAATAGGCCTCCCTGCGTGGGACAGCTCCCGCTGCCCAGGACCGCCTCACTTAAAGGTCCTTCTGGTAGTTGTGCCAATTTTAGCACCAGCTTCCTGCAGACAGAGGGACAGAGGTGGGAGGGACAGACAGAGAGCAGCGCAGGGATCACCTGCTCTCCGCACAACCCCCCAGCTCCACTTGTGGCACACCCGCCCATTCCTGGGGCAGGACCCCATCACCTTCTCCTTAATGAAGGCCCAGATGATTCGCGTCATCTCATCCCCATCCATCTCCACCACCGGGTTTGCCACCTTGATCCGCTTGTCGGCATCTGGAGAGCAGTGTGAGGGGGTGTTAGGGGTGCACCCCTGGTCCCACAGCTCCACACCCTTGTGTGGGGCCAGGGCATCCCGTGGGCTCTGTCCAGCCAGGTGTAATTTGAAAGTTACAAGTGTCACCCTGACTCAGGGACAGGTACAGGTCAGGGGCAAGCCCCACACTGGGGTCTGGGCCAGTTACCGGGGCAAATACTGCTGGAGTGGGCGTCAGAGTGCAAACTCTGCCACGTGAGGGGGACAAGGATAGCGACACATTCCTCTCAGAGCGGGACCTGCGTGCAAGCCAGGCTGCAACGCCTCAGTCGGATCAAGAACGGGACCAGAACCAGGAGCAGGTGCAGTCCCTTGGGCACAAGCCGGGGTGCAAATCCCTGTGTGGATCCTGGATCAGGACTAAACCCTTCTGGGTGCCAAACCTGTCTGTGGATCAGACTGTAATACCCCACGTGGTACCCAGAGCAGAGGTGACCCCCCCCGAGTGGGACCTGAGCATTCCCAGGCAGCAAAACTCTGCGTGGTGCCGGGAGCAGGAGAGAATCCTCGTGGGGGGCAAAATCCCGCCTTGGTCCGGGACCTTGAACGAACCTGCCCCACCAGGTTCAGAGCAGGTACGAGCTGGAGTGCAAAACGCCACGTGGAACCGCGACCAAATTCCCCTGGGACCAAACTCATCTGTAAAACCCCCCGTGGAACCGGGTCCAAACGCCCCAGGACCAGACCTAGCTACAAAACCCGGCGTGGGTCCGCAAATCCCCGCGGGCCGTCAGTAAGCGTGAGTCCGGCTCCGATTTCAGACACCGCCCCCCAAAAGAATCCGAGCCCCCCCCCACCGTGGGTCTGGAGCACACCCCCCTCGCGGCGTGCGCAGCCCCGAGGACACGAGGGTCTCCCCCCAGAGCCCCCCAGGGTCCCCGCACTCACAGTGCCGGCGCTGCTCCCCGCGGGCGGCGGGCGGCGGGCAGCGGGGCAGGCGGCAGAGCGCCGGGGCAGCGCGGAGGTAACGGGCGGCCATGGCGTGGGCGGACACGACGGGGCGGACGCGGGGGCGCGGTTCTCTCCGCCCCGGGGCGGGACAGAGCCCCGGCCCCCCCGTGGGGCCCCGCGAGGGCTCCGGAGGGGCCCGCGGGGGGTCCCGCCGTGGGGCTCGGGCCGTTGCTGCATCCCGCCCCAATGCCAAAGCACAGGGCGGTGCGATCCGCAGCTGTCCCCGTGCCCATCAAAGGGATGTTGCATCCCTGGGTACATCGGGGTTGTGGACAGGCGGCCAAACCATGCGTGGAACCAGGACCAAACCCACGCGGCATCAAACTCGGCTGTAAAATCCCGTGTGGAATCGGGACCGGGACCCCCAGGACCAGATCTAGCTGTAAAACCCCGCGTGGGATCAGGACCGAACCCCCACAGAACCTGATTCGGTTGCCAAACCCCACAGGGATCAGGGACCAAACTCCCCCAGGACCTGATCCGGTTGTAAATCCCCTCGTGGAAGAGGGAACAAAGCCCCCTGGGACCAGATCCAGCTGCAAAACCCTGCATAGGACCAGGAATGAAACCTGGGGATCAGACCCGTGTTTAAAATCCCTCGTGGAACTGGGAATGGCCCCACCCCCCAGGACCGCATTTGCAAAATCCCTCGTGGAACCAGCATCAGACTTCCTCAGGATCAAACCCAGCTGTAAAAACCCTCGTAGGACTGGGAGCAAACCCCACTGCAAAACCCCGTGTGAGATTGGGGGGTACACCGGTTGGGGAATGCAGACGGAGCCTGTCCCTACATGGAAGCCGGCGTCCCTGCTCATGGCTGGCGCGTGACTCGGCAGCTGGATCCAGCAGGACAAGGGCAACTGCCACTGTTTCTCCAAGGACCTTCACCTCGCCTGGCCCCCGCGTGGGGAGGAGGAGGAGTAGGACGACGGCAACGGGGGTGATGCACACTAGGGGCACCCCGAGAAGGTGCACGGAGAGTGCCAGGGTTGCCAGGAGGCTGCTCAGGCTGTGAATTTGTTGTCCTGCTGTCCCAGCCAAGCCGATGGCTTTTTTTAGCCACATGGGACGGGCAGATCCTGCTCCAGAAGGAAAAACAGCCCTGGAGCTGGCAGCCCCCGGCGGAGGGGCTGAGGGAGCTGCGGCCGTCGTTGACGTCTGCCCGGCTTTAACATTAACCAGAGCAGGAGCCGCGGGACCGCAGTGGCGGGGGGGTCAGCAGTGGTGCGGGGTCCTGGGTGTCTGTCCTGCTGCCACCGCCCGCCCCGTGGCACCCCGTCCTGCCAGCAGCCCTGCAGCCGTGTGCCAGCACTGCTCAGGGGCTGCCTGGCCGCCGCCCCAGCTGCCCCCCTGGCTGCCCTTGCCCTGGCCCCGCGGCTGGAGCCGCCCAGTGACCGCAGCGCTGGCAGGACGAGGTCAGGCCAGTGCAGCGGCAGTCCCCCCGCGAGGAAAGGACAAGAGCAGCCATGTGGCACAGGCCCAGGGAAGGCCCCAAACAAAGGCACCGCCCGTTCATCCCTGGCCGCAGCCCGGCCACCCTCCCTACTGTGCCACTGCAGCGTCCCCAGCGTGGCCGCCCTGGGGAGACCAGAGTGCTGGCAGGGCTGGGACCTCAGGGAGTGACGGGTCCCACAGGTTTGGGACCCAGCCAGAGCATGAACAAGGACATGGTGGGGGGGCTCCATGTGTTCCCTGCAGACAGCCCTGGGTCTGCCCGTGGAGGGGGCACCGAGGGGCTGAAGGGGGTGAAGGGGATGCTGAGGGGGCCGTGTCTCCTTGTGCTGCCCTCAAATGCAAGAACCCCCAGCACTGCCCAGAGCTGTTGGCCTGCAGGCTGGAGTGGGGGCTGTGTCCCCTTCCACAACCATCCGACCTCCTGGGGCTGCCAGCATGGCCCTGCCTGGGACCCCTCTGGGGACTCCCACCTGCCCAGCACAGCGGCGTTTCAGTACCCATGGTCCCGGCAGCTCTGGGTACTGCAGACACCCAGCTGCCAGCCACCAGCTCCGAGTGTGGCACTGTGGGGACGCCCATGGCCGTGGTATCCCTGAACCCCACAGAGCCACACGTCACCACGAGGTGCTCAGACCCATGAATTACCCCAAAACTCCATGAGCTGGCTGTCACCACAAGGATCTCACCATGATGCCTGAGGCCGTGTGCACAGGCATCAGGTGTCCCCATGGCCACCCCTGCTACCAGGAACCCCCTGGAAAGGACCCCCAGTGGGTGCTGCCCCCCAAACCACGCTCCCCAATAGCCTCACGGTGCTGGAAGCCCCTCAGTGTGCTGGGGCTGAAACACGCAGCCCTGGGCACACCAGCACGACCCCATCAGGGCCGGTGCCATCCCGGCAACCGCGGGGGACAGAGACAGGCCCCTCCAGTTCCCGTTCCCCAGAAGTGGGGATGACTCCCCAGCCAGGAGCAGCCGCCCCCAGCCCCTGCTCCCCCGGGGCCCCC
>VZRO01003123.1:522354-534197 GCA_013397915.1 Daphoenositta chrysoptera
CTCGGTCCGGGATGGCGGCGCGGCCGGTGCTGCCGGTCCTGGCGGCGCTGCTGCTCTCGGCGGCTCCGGAGCCTGTCCCGCGGGTCAGCCTGCCCTACGGTGAGTATCCGCTGACCTTCGGTGGGTGAGGGTCCGCCGGCACCGCGGAAGGGAGTCAGCCCCCGCCGAGGGCTCCGGCTGGCGTCTCCCCCGGGGCGGCGGAGCGTCCCGCGTCCCCCCGGGCTCTCTACGCCGCGTGGAAACGCCGTGTGACACTGCCGAGGCTGCACAGCCCCGCCAGCTCCCCGGGACACGGGGAACCCTCTGTCCGCGGGACATGGGGCAAGGGCTGGGGCAGAGCCCCGGCGGTGCTGCGGGGTGCCGGGACCCGCACCCCTGTGTCCGGACCCGCACCGGGGGTGGGCGTGCCTGGGGCACCCAGGGGTACTTGTGCCTCCGCAAGCAGGGCAGTGGTGGCAGCCGTGTTCTGTACAAGATGGGGTGGGCTGAGCCGGCCGGGGGACTCTGCCCGTGGGCTCCCTCCCTGCTCACTATGTCCCTGGGGTGAGGGACACGCCACAGCCCCTTACTGTGCGGTGCTGGGCTCCGGACAGCTCTGAGCCCCACTGCAGCCACTTGTCAGCTGCATGGACCCAGAGTGCTGGGGGCTGCCCTGGGCAGGGGCCAGGGAAGGACATCCAGAAGGGTGCTGGGCCAGGACAGAGTGTAACGAGTGGAGGGCCTGGTTGCAGCCCCCTCCTGCCCTGGAGATCCCCCCAGCAGCTGGCACAGGGCGGGCGAGCAGTGGGGCACGCTGCTTGGGCTCAGCCCTGGCAGCTGTGCCATGTGGGGGAGCCAGCCTCGGCTGTGCTGCCAGGAGGTGGCTGGATCCAGCTGCTGCCGGCCAGCAAAGCCCATCCCATCCTGTGCTGGGTGGCCTGGGAGGCTGCCATGGTTTGGGCAGCTGGGAGCGCTCCCTGGCTCAGCATGCTGCAGCTCACTGGTGTAGATGTGGCCCCACCACAGGCTCCCATGACCGCTGGCCACGGCCGTGGTGGCACCAGCAGATGTGGGACCTGCTGAGCTGGACAGGAGGCTGGGACCCAGTGAGACAACCAGCTCGGCATCATGCCATGCTGTGCTGTGCCATGTTGAGCCACGCTGCCTGGCCCTGCCTGCACAGACCGGTTCTGCTCCGCGTTCTGCACACCTGTAAGGCTGTGGGAGCTGTGGGGCTGCAGCCACGGGCAGTGCCTGGGGATCCCGGCCTGGACCCCAGCGATGAGGGAGGAGCTGGGTGGGGAGCACGGGCCAGTGGCCAGTGTGTGTCCGGTGGTGGCTCCCATGGAGTGTGGCCGCGTGGGGCTGCGGTTGGTGGGAGGGAGGAGCTGGGAGCTGCTCCCCTGGGAGCACTGGATGTGCCTGCAGCAGGTTTGTCTGGAAGAAGCAGGTCTTGTCCTGACAGGTTCCTGGCAGCCACACCAGCAGCTAGCTCCTCATGCCGGCACAGCTCTGCAGGGCACAGGGGCCCCGCTGCCCCTCCGCTGCTGTGCCCACAACAGGCGGCATCACCCCGCCACTGGCATGCAGGACCCCTCACAGAGGGATGCCCTGGGCTATTGGCTTCCTCCTCTCTGCACCACTGTGGGAGAGCTGGGCTGGTGCTTGGGCCACCTGAATAGGAGAGATGCTGCCCCATCTAGAGGCATCTGGGGTTTGTGGAGCGACGGGAGGTGAGAGCCATGGGGTCCTGCCCCACAGCTCCTGGAGCCCTCACACTGAGTCACACCAGGCACGGCCTGGCAGGAGCTCCGGGGTTATCCTGGTGAGACTCTGGGAGCAGGCAGGGGGTTGGGGGGGGTCAGGGAGTCCCCAGAGTGTCAGGGGTCAGGGAGTTGGCAGCGTGAGTCAGCCTGATGTGTCCCGCTCACACAGCCAGGCCCATCTGATTCAGAGCAGCGGGAGGAGAGGAAGGGCTTCCGGGGCCAGGCCACCCACGCGGGACAGGACGGGACGGGACGGGACAGGACGAGCGCTCCCTGACTCAGCATGGCCACTGCCCCGTGTCCAGCATGGGCTGAGCCCCGCGGGCCAGTGTGGACAGCACCAGGCTGAGCCCCACATCCAGCAGCCGCAGCACAGGGCTGAGCCCTGTGTCTGGCAGAGGCTGAGCCCTTCGGGCTGGGGCAGGAAGATACTCCCAGCACTCATCTGCCCCTGCTGTGAGGTTGGAGTCCCTGTGGGCTTAGGCTGGGCTGAGCCTCCCATGCTGCAGGGCTGAGCTCTAGGGCTGGATGTGGCTGGGCAGCTGCCCCAGTGCTAGGCAGGGCTGTTGTGGCGTCCTCAGGGCCAGGACACGGCTGTGCCTCGTGGGTGCCCTTGGGCACTGTCGCGGCCCTGCGCAGTTCACTGCAGTGTGTGGTGCCACACGTGTCTGGCAGCGTGGGCAGAGCCGGATCTGGCCCTGGCTGCTCCGGGTGGGTGGCGTGGCCAAGGTGCTGGGCAGAGGGGCAAGGAGCAGCCATGGTGCAGGGTCCTGAGGGTCAGGTGCCAGCACGAGGCTGATGCCTGTCACTCTTGCCCCGCAGACTCGGCCGAGAGAGTGGTGCGGCGCTTCGAGGCACCTGGTGTGTCCAACTACACGGCCCTCCTGCTGAGCCCGGATGGTGGGACCCTCTACCTGGGGGCGCGGGAACTGCTCCTCTCCCTCAACACCAGCAACTTTCAGCCCAGCTCCCCAGCTCGTAGGGTGAGCCCAGGGACGGGCTGGGCTGCCCTTGGGGAGGGAGGGGGCACCCAACTAGCTGGAGTGCAGGGGATCCCCTCCCCGCCAGCATTTCAGGTCTGTGCGAGCCGTCACGCATTCAGAGCAACTGCCCCAGAGCAGGATGGTTGAGGTGGGGAGGATGTGGTTGCTATGAACAAGCCCAAGGAGGGTGTGTGTGGACCAGCCAGGGCCGGGGGGCTCCCAGTGACTGTCCCTTCTCCACAGCTGCTGTGGAGTGCAGATGAGGAGAAGAAGAGGCAGTGTGTGTTCAAGGGCAAGGATCCCCAGGTGAGCCCCATTGCCAGCAGGTATCGGGGGCTGTGGGGGGAGTGGGCAGTGCCCTGTGCAGTGTGGGTGTGGGTGAGACAGCTGAGCCAAGGGCTGAGTAGGGTCCTCTGACCCCCACAGAGGGACTGTCACAACTACATCAAGCTGCTGCTGCAGCTGAACAGCACCCACCTGTACACCTGTGGGACCTGCGCCTTTAGCCCGGCCTGCGCCTACATTGTGAGTACGGGAACAGGATCCCCCCCAGGTCCCCCCACGACATCAGGGCCCTGCAGCGGGGTCCTTGGCGCTGGGACAAGTGCTGCTGGCTCACAGCCTCGTCCTGCTGCAGAACGTGCAGCACTTCAGCCTGGAGCGGGACGCCTCGGGGAAGGTGGTATTGGAGGATGGGAAGGGACGCTGCCCCTTTGACCCTGAGTACCGCTCCACAGCTGTCATGGTCGGTAAGGCACAACACCCTGGGACCCTCGCCCTTCCTCCCTGTGCTGCCTCAGGACCCTTGGCCTCCCTGTGCCACCCTGGAACCCTCACCCTCCCTGCAGTGCCCTGGGACCTTTGCCCTCCTCCCTGTGCCTCCCCCTCCCTGCGTCTGCCCGGCCAAGCTGAGCCAAGGCCAGGCTATCACAGCCCCCAGCAGGAAGCAGGGCCGTGCTGGTGGCGCGTGGCAGGTCCCAGCGGGAATATGTCTTTGGCAGACGGCGAGCTCTACGCCGGGACCGTCAGCAACTTCCAGGGCAATGAGCCGACCATCTCCCGCAGCCAGGAGAGTCGCATCGCCCTCAAGACTGAGAACTCCCTCAACTGGCTGCAAGGTGAGTGCCGGGGCTGGCACAGCTGGTCGGGGTCCCTCTCCCCCGCGGTGTGGGAGGTGAGGGACAGGGCCAGTGATGCCGAGGGTCCTTGTGCCCCCAGACCCAGCATTTGTGGGTTCAGCCTACCTGCGGGAGAGCCTCCCTGCCGGCAACCCCGAGGGCGACGACGATAAGGTCTACTTCTTCTTCAGTGAGACTGGGAAGGAGTTTGACTATTTTGAGAACACCATCGTCTCCCGCATCGCACGTGTGTGCAAGGTGGGCATAAGGCAGCAGCAGGGGTGTGTGGGGGCTGTGCTTCAGGTGTGACTCACTGCAGGGGTGGGAGGGATGTGGTACCATCCTGCATATCTCCAACCCTTGGTGCCTGGACCCCTGCTCCATTCACTCAGCCCGTGGGGTTCCCATGGCCATGGCATCACACCCTGACCTGCTGTGCCGTGCAGGGGGACCAGGGCGGGGAGCGTGTGCTGCAACGGCGGTGGACAACCTTCCTGAAGGCACAGCTGCTCTGCTCACACCCTGAGGACGGGTTCCCCTTCAACGTTCTGCAGGACATCTTTGTGCTCACCCCGGGCGAGCTGCGCTGGAGGGAGACACTCTTCTACGGTGTCTTCACCTCGCAGTGGTGAGTGGTGGGGGCCCAGGGCAGCACGGGGGGCTCAGCAGAGTCAGGGCCTGATCTTGCCGTGGGCTCTGCCTCTCCCCATCAGGAACAAGGGTGGACTGGGCAGCTCGGCTGTCTGCGCCTTCCCCATGCGCAGCGTGCAGCGTGCCTTCAGCGGGCTCTACAAGGAGGTGAACCGCGAAACGCAGCAGTGGTACACGGACACCGGCCCCGTGCCAGAGCCCCGGCCAGGCATGGTAGGTGGCCCCTTGGTGCCTGCCCTAGCACAAGATGCAGCACAGCCCCCGTTGCTCTCCTGGTCCCAGTGGCTGCCACAGCATGGCACCCACCCACTTCCCCAAGCCCTGCTGAGCCTCTTCCTTTCCCTGCAGTGCATCACCAGCCACACACGGCACCTGAAGATCAATTCGTCGCTGCAGATGCCAGATCGGGTGCTGAACTTTATCAAGGACCACTTCCTGATGGACAGCCCCGTGCGCAGCCAGCCGCTGCTGCTGCAGAGCCACCGGCGCTACCAGCAGATCGGCGTGCACCGTGCGCAGGGCCTGCACGGCACCTACGACGTCCTCTTCCTGGGCACGGGTGGGTGCAGGCGGGCTCTGGCGGGGCAGGGTGTGTGCCACGCACCCCGGCCCTGTTCAGCACAGCCCCTCTGTTTGCAGATGACGGGCGGCTGCACAAGGCTGTGCGGGTGAACCGCGGCGTGCACATCATTGAGGAGATCCGCCTCTTCCCTGCCGGGCAGCCCGTTCTCCAGCTGCTGCTGGACCACGACCAGGCAGGAGCCAGGGCAAGGGGGGACACTGGGGGCTCAGCCTGCTTGGGGCAGGTCCTGGTTGTGGGCTGGGGGACAGAGACCTGGAAAGGCAGGGGTGTGCAGGAGCCTACCCTGCTGACCCCAGCATGTCCCCTCCTGCAGGGCCTTGTCTACGCAGCCACCTACACAGCAGTGGCCCAGGTGCCCTTTGCCAACTGCAGCCTGTACCGCAGCTGTGGGGAATGCGTGCTGGCACGGGACCCCTTCTGCGCCTGGAGCCGGGGTGCCTGCCGCAGGGTCACCCCACATCCCCCAGCACACCCACAGTAAGTGCTGCACCCTCTTCCATCCCCCTGCACCCCACGGCACGCCACTGCCCTGCCCTCACTCTGTTCCCAGGCTCTGGGCACAGGACATCGAGGACGCTGACACGGAGCGGCTCTGCCAGCTGGCCAATGCCTCCCAGCCCCGTCCCCGCATCCTCCTGTCCCCAGGTGAGCTCCCGCTGGTGCTGCTGTGTGAGCATGTGTCCTGGGGGCTCCCACGCACCCCAGACTCCTGCTCCACCACACTCCCATCAGCCCCCTGCCCACAGCTGGGGTCCCCTCCCTGATGTCCCCCTGTGTTCTATCTGCAGCCTCAGGCGCCCCGTGCCAGCAGATCCAGCTGCCTCCCAATGCGGTGCGGCCGCTGCCGTGCCAGCTGCTCTCCAACCTGGCCTCACGGCGCTGGCTGCACAATGGGGCTCCTGTCAACGCCTCCTACCTGGTGCTACCCGATGGGGCCCTCATTCTGGTGGGCAGCCCAGAGCGTGCAGGCACCTATGAGTGCTGGTCGCTGGAGGAGGGATTCCGCAAGCTGATGGCCAGCTACTGCGTGGGCGTGCAAGAGCCAGCCCTTGGACCACCAGACTCTGGCAGGAAGGTGGCTGCTGGCCGCGACAGCCTAGAGACAGTCAGCACATCCCGGAGCACCTCGGCGGTGGGCAGTGCTGCAGCACGGCTGGACGGCAAGACCTACTGGACCGAATTCCTGGTGATGTGTGTGCTCTTTGCTGCTGCCGTCCTCGTGCTGGCCCTCTTTGTCCTGCACCGGCACCGTGATGGCATGAAGGCCTTGCTGGAGCCTGGTGACCCTAGCAGGCACCAGAAGCCGCCCCGCAAGCCAGTGGAGAGCCTGCCCCTCAATGGCAGCAGCCTGCCCAGCGCGGCTTCTGAGCATAAGGGCTACCAGGCCCTGCAGGACAACTACATCGTCAGTACCCCCATGCATGAGCCCCCAGGACCCCCACGCACCTTCTCTGAGTCGGAGAAGAGGCCTCTCCACGTCCGGGACAGCTTCGTGGAGGTGTCTCCCGCCTGCCAAAGACCCCGGGTGCGTCTGGGCTCCGAGATCCAGGACTCGGTGGTGTGACGGGGATGAGAGCCAAGCCCTCACCCACGACCTCCTCTGCTCTGCTGAGCCTCACCGGACCGTGCGCCGCAGCCGGCATCCGTGTTGTCTGTGTGTGCATGCCCAGAGCCTGGCACCCACACTCTGCGGCAGCACCCACCAGCCAGTGGGGTCTAAACCCTCACAGGCTCCCTGGGCATCACCTTGGTACGTGGCTGTGGGTGTGAGGGGTGCCACATGGCTTCCAGGGACCTGCAGGACGGCTCCAGCCCAGTGTCCCTGCTTCAGGGATAGACACAGTTCCTGGCTCAGGCTGCTGGTGCGGCCCCGGCTCTGCCGGGCCCTGACCCCCTCTATGCAGAGGGCAGGAGGGGGCGGCCGCAGACCCCTCGTGCCCCAACTCACTGTGACGTCCCGCTGTGGGACCCAGGGCCACGCGTGTGGCTGGGCAGTGCCAGCCCCACGGCATGTGCTGTGTGTCTGTGCTTGGTTCGTTTTTGATATGTGGAAAATGTGAATTGTGTCCAGGGAAGGGGAGCCGGGAGCAGCTTCCCCCACGATGGGTGGGCAGGGACACCCCCGTGGCCCCATGTGCGTGTGCAGAAATGTCTGTTGTTTTTATATAAAGTCCTTCAGACACGTGTATGTGTGGCAGGGCTGAGTGCCTTCCTAGGCACTTCCAACTATCCCAGTTGGCCCCATGGAGAGGAGCCATGTCTGGCTCTCACTGCAGTCGGAGGAAGATCTGCCCATGGCTTCAAAGAGGGCCAGAGGACTGTGCTGGCCATCGGTTCCGTGGAGTTCCCTCCTCATGTGCTTGGCTGAGCGTTGGGCCAGGGCACGTGGGGCCCTGCGGGGACAGTGGCTGTGTGCCCGTGGAGGGACGCTGCCTGGGGCTGTGCTGACAGTGCCTGTGACCTGCTGGCAGGCTGTCACTCGGGCAGCCCTCGGCTGTTCTGGGGCTGTGCCTGGAGGCCTGTGCTGTGGTAGTGTGATGCAGGCTGAGCAGGGAGTCCCTGTGGTGGGTGAGCACAGAGTGATGGGGTGATGCCATCCTGGCACCATGAGAAACAGGAGAAGGCAGAGGTGGCCAGGAGTAAGAAAATTTGGTGCCTGGGGCTGGGAGGAGGGCAGCCCTCAGCAGGAGAGAGGCTGTGAGAGCCCCCTTCCCAGGACCAAAGTGCTGCATGTGGGACGCACTGCCTGCCCAGGGAGCACCAGGTCTTCGTCCCTATCCCACCTTGCTGTGGGCAGACCCTGGACGCTTTGCCAGCAGGACCTGACTCCGTGGTGGCTGGGGGCCAGGACTGGGGTTGCAGAGCAGTGCTGCTTTTGAGCCCTCGCACAACTGGGAAGCACCAGCAGTGCCAGGGCAGGGCTGGGGGAGGTGGTGAGCTCCGCACAGAGCTGGCGTGTCCAGGCAGGATTCCCCTGAGGGACCAGCACTGCCTTGCTCCCAGCTGGACCCATGCACTGAACTTCCTGCACAGCCTGTTCTGGGACATCAAAAAAGCCACTGGAGGCGTTGGCTGGTGAGCTGCCAGCAGACACAGCCCTGGGGCTGCAGGGGCACAGGCCTCAGTGGGCAGATACTGTCAGCACCGTGGGGCAGCGAGCTGGAAGGGCTGGCAGCGCCAGGAGCAGGAGCCACTGTGTGAGAAACAGCCATGCCAGAGCCCTGAGAGCCATCAGCTCCTTTGCCCCAGCACGGGGGCTCCACGGGGCCAGCCGGACCCCAGACCCCACAGCAGTCCTGGCAGGGCCGCTGGCTGCAGGCCAGGGCAGAGACAATGTCTGAACAAGGACAAAGGACCCTGGTGCTGCTCGCGGTGATGGTACCACTCGCCTGCCCAGGATTTCCCTCGGTGCCTCCGGCCTGGGCATTCAGCTCTTTGTGCTGCCCAGAAGGATCCCAGTGTGGAGGAGGGAGGGAAGGAGGTGGCCCGCGGAAAGGGCTGTCGTGGAGCAGGACGTGGAATCTATCCCTTAGAGTGGCGGCTGGCACACAAGCAGAGGGGCCTGGCAGGAGCCCATGTCCCCAACACCCTCGTGGCACCCGTCCCGCAGCCAGACAAAGGCAGCAAAGAGCAAGGGTGAAACCGGAGCCCTTTAATTGTGTCCTCACAGGGACTGGGGGAGGAAGAGGCCAGGGTGGCAGAGCAGCTGCTGGGCTGGAGCCAGAAGAGAGGCAGAGAGAAAGGGAGGAGGAGGAGAGCAGGCTCTGAGCACAGCCGTGGGGGGACAGCTCTGCTGTGGGGTGGCACCTGTACAGTGACACTTGGGTGACTGCTCAAAGAAAGCACCCCCGTTTGGGTTATTGCTCATGAAAAATGATCCACGTTTTGGTTATTGCTCAGAGGATCCATGTTTGGGTTATGGCTCAGAGAAATGGATCCATGTGGCAGCAGGGAGGCTCCCAGAAATACAGAAGAGGCAGGAAGAGGCTGGCAGGGGAGGCAGCTCCCTGCCTGCTGCTGGAAGGCACAACATAGGAATTGGTCCTGAGGGCAGAGAGGGGCTCTGCTGGTGCAGAGTGGCCCCAGGCAAGAGCAGCTCTTCCTCCCTCACCTGCAGAACTGCCCTTGGAATGCATAAGGATTCAAATTTCAGTGCTAAGAGAGCAGAGGAGCTTCAGGAGAGGCAGATTCCTGGGACCCCCTGCTGCCAAGCAGGCACCTGAGGAGGGGAGCAGGAGGGTTCCTGCCCAAGGCATTGCAGCACAGCCAGGCCATTGAGGGGCCCGGCCTGTGCTCCCTGAAAGAGGAAATGGCTGAGCCCACAAAGAGCTGCAGGAACCTGAGGAGTGCTGGAGGAACTGGAGGAGTGCTGCTGGACAGCCACGGGGCTCACAGGACAATCTTGAAGGAGCTGCAAGAGAGTGACACGTTCTGCACCTACTTGCTAGGTCACACAAAGGGTTTACAAGCACCCAGCACTGCAGAGACCAGAATCCCTGTGCAGGAGAGGCTCTGTAGAGCCAGCCTGGGACGCAGAGCCAGCATGGGATGCAATTCCCTCTGCCATTACGGCTGACTTGGCACAGGGCAGCCCTCCCCTCCTGCCACCACTAGCTCTGCTCCAGTGCCAGCTCAGTAATCAGGGTGATGAAGCCCCAGACAGAGACCACCGCACCTGGCAAAGTCTGGAGAGCGGGAGACAACGTGCTGGAATTCAGAGAGGTTGATGGTGCCGTCCTTGTCGATGTCGGACTCATCCAGGATCTGTGGGGGAAGGCGAGTGGTGAGCTCTGTGCCTGGGGCAGTGCAGTGCCCTCGCCCTGGCCAACGGGCCTCACGTTTTGGATGAGCTGCTCCATCTCTGCGCTGTTCAGCCGGGACTCCTCGCCCTGCCCTGTCAGGCAGTTCACCAGTTGCTCCAGGTCCTTCCTGTCCAGAATCCCATTGTCATCAAAGTCTGTGGGGAGAGAAAAGGTAGGTTTTGGCAGGGCCACAGTGACCCCAGAGTCACAAACACCAGCACTGCACCGTTCCGTGCACCTCACCATGCCAAACCAGCCATTCCCACAGGGAGCTCCTAAAGCCACCATCCCTGTAGGTGCTCCAAGGGCACTGCCAGCCCTCCTGAACACTGATTCATCACGCTGCTCCCGTTTCCCCAAGGTGCAGGGATCCCAGAACACAGCAGCTGTCCCCAGCCTTACCAAAGATGCGGAAGGCATAGTAGGATTTGATGTCAGAGGTGGCAGAATCGCTGAAGACACTCAGCATATCAAGGAAGTCTTCAAACGACATGCTGTCATCCCCGGTCTCTGAGGTTGAGAACACATGGCAGATCCGGTGCTGGAAGGGGTTTGCCTGTAGACACGGGAATGGCTCAGGCAGGGCTGGGCCGTGCTGGCTTCATCAGGCACACACTGGCTGTGGCTGCTGCTCTGGCAGGTGAGCAGGTGTTACTCTGCCACTGCTCCATCACCCATGGCAGAGTCAAACCTGTCCTATGCCTCCCAGGAAGCAGCCCTGTGCAGCAGGGATAAGCAGGATCCTTTGTGGCACAGCAGGAATCCCCAGGATCCTCCACAGCAGGGATCCTTGGGATCCTTTGTGGCACAGCAGGGATCCCTGGGATCCTCATTTGCTCGGTGGGGATAAGGAAGCTCTTTGTTGGCACTGCTGAGGACAGAGCACTGGCACAGCGAGGCCGTGGTGGGTACATGGGGCCCTGCCCAAACACGCCCCTAACCCGGGAGCAGCAGTGTCCCGTGTCTGCCAGGCACCATACCCGCAGCTCAGGCAGCGTCAGGATGTGGCTCTTGGGAACCCGCGCGGAGCAGGCGCTCTCCCTCTCCTCCTTTGGCAGCAGTTCACTGAACCTCTTGTAGGCACTTTAAGAGGCAAGAAAAAGAGCGGCTCTGTGGTGCGAGCGGGGTGGCAGCAGCCCGTCTGGGCACCGGCCGCGCCGGCAATGCTTCCCAGGGCCGAGTGGCCCGTTCCCACAGCTCCTGCCAACTTGGCCGGGCGGGAGCGTGTCGGCCGGAGGTCCCACAGCTGCTCCCGGGACCAGGGAAAGGAGCCGGTCTGTCCGCTGCCCACCCCGAGGTCCGGGGCTTCAGAGGGGTCACCGGGGGCTCGGGCGGCCCCCCAGCCCCTACCCCGCGGGTCAGGGCGTCACCGGCCCGGCCCGCGCTACCAGCAGCACCCGCGGACCTTCGCCCCATCACACCCGGCTGTTAGGGAGTGCTACCGGCACCTCCCGGCTCAGCTGGGCGTCTCGGCGGAACGGGAGCCCCGGGGCAGGGCCGGAGCTCTCCGTGCCCCGCGGCAGAGGCTGAGGCCCCGCGGGAGCGGGCTGGTGCCGGGGGCACGGGGGGGTCAGGGTTCGCGCCTCCGTCCCGCCCCACTTACGGTATTCCGCCCGGCGGTACTTACAGCAAGATCTCCTGCTTGCTCAGGAACGTCAGCTCCTGCGGGGAGAGCACGGGTCAGCACCGACACCGGGGTCAGCTGCGGCACGGGGGCCAAAGCCTGACCCAGGGCACCCCACCCGTGGGTTCCCTGGCCTCTGGGCACCTTCCGCCTCGGTACCGCTCCGCCCTCCCGTGCCCCCCACTGCAGCCACCCCTCTGCCCCGGTGCCCGTACCTGGTACTCGCCCAGCAGGTCCGGCGGTATCAGACTGGCCGAGCCGCCCATGGCGCCGCTTCCCTCCGCACGTCACTCCCCCGCTGCCGCAGCTCCTGCCCGCCCCGGGCGGGGGCAGCACG
>VZRO01003166.1:0-24003 GCA_013397915.1 Daphoenositta chrysoptera
CCAGGGACGGTGACTCCACCATCGCCAGAAGTTGCAGCCCCAGAGGACGTGACCTGGGGATGGGGTTTTATCTGACTGGCAGCAGGGTCTGACACAGGTGCCTGTCTGGAAGGCAACAGGGCAGGGAGAAAGAAGGTTGTAGCATACCTGCAAACGGTGACGTTCCTTTGAGAGTGTCCTGTACCCATCGGGAGCCCATGGAGGCACTGCCCCAGAGCTGGCACACTGCAGGGATGGCCGGCTCGGCTGGGCTCCATGGACACAGGCGGGCTCTCCGTGCCTCCGTGCCCGACTTCTTGCTCCATGGGCACTGCAGAGGTAGCCCGGGTCCGAAATAGCCGTGGTGGCTCCAGGCTGGCCACACACAGAGCCTTGCATTGCCTCCGCACTCAGCTCTCATTTTACCCAGGTTTTCCTCACACCCATGGTAGCTAGACCCCATTACTCTGCAGCTTACCTGTACCCCCAAGAGATGTTACACGGTTGGAAAGGTATTTTTAAGTTATCTAAAAGTTGACATTCAAAGTTGATACGATAACGTTTGCCTCATTCTCACATGTTAAATGTTAATTTAAGATATGCTTTCATTTCATTCAATATTTTGAATTTTATTGGNACCCATCGGGAGCCCATGGAGGCACTGCCCCAGAGCTGGCACACTGCAGGGATGGCCGGCTCGGCTGGGCTCCATGGACACAGGCGGGCTCTCCGTGCCTCCGTGCCCGACTTCTTGCTCCATGGGCACTGCAGAGGTAGCCCGGGTCCGAAATAGCCGTGGTGGCTCCAGGCTGGCCACACGCAGAGCCTTGCATTGCCTCCGCACTCAGCTCTCATTTTACCCAGGTTTTCCTCACACCCATGGTAGCTAGACCCCATTACTCTGCAGCTTACCTGTACCCCCAAGAGATGTTACACGGTTGGAAAGGTATTTTTAAGTTATCTAAAAGTTGACATTCAAAGTTGATACGATAACGTTTGCCTCATTCTCACATGTTAAATGTTAATTTAAGATATGCTTTCATTTCATTCAATATTTTGAATTTTATTGGATTTTTGGTTTTTTTTCTATTAGCCTTTTATTGCTTCACACATGTTGTGGGGGTGGGGATGGGGTTTCTTGTGGCTAAAAAAAGTAGGGTCTGGGGGTTGTTTTTTAAATTTTATTTGGTTTTATATGTGTCAGGGGAGGTTTAGGTTAGATATTAGAAAAAGCCTCTTCACCCAGAGGTTGGTTGGGCACTGGAAGGGTGTCCCCATGAAAGTGGTCACAGCCCCAAGCCTGACAGAGTTCCAGAAGCCTTTGGACAGTGCTCTCGGGCACGTGGTGTGACTCTTGGGGATGGTGCTGTGCAGGACCAGGAGTTGGACTCAATGACTCTTGTGGGTCCCTTCCAACTCAGCATATTCTGTGATTCTGTGATATGAATTGAGGATTGAAAAGTCAAAATTACTTTTAAAAGTATGCAGAAGCAAAATAAGAAAAAATATGAAGAATCTATTTTAAAATGTTCAGCAACTTAAAATGTGGTTTCTGTCTTGTAGAAGTTATCTGTAGTATTACTACTCTGAGAAGTACAAAGTGATCAGTTTTAACTCCATTTACTTCTTAACAAGAATGTAACTCAGAGAGAATTTAATAAGGCAGTATTCCCAAAACACTGATCATTGTATCATTCTGAGGCTTGTTTGAATAAAAAGCAGCAGCTTTCTTTAGTGATTAGTCAGATAATACTTCAACCTAGCTTTAAAGCCTTTAACCTTCTCAGTGGTACCACAGTAGTTTCTGTGGTCAGAAAAGAAGGTGGTGGTGCAATATTTCCTGTCAATGCCATTTATTAGTATTTCTCTTGGTCATTCACAGAACTTTGTAGTATGAAGTAGCAAAGAGAATCCCTCTTCTGAATACCATAGAGAGGGGTTTTGGTCTGTGAAATGAAAATCCCTGTTTTTAGTACAACAGAGACTGACTAAAGCTGGAAATGGGGTTTGGTGATGACCTTTGATTGATTTGTAACATAAACACAGTGCCGTTAACACCTGCCATTGGATTTGAAGAAGTCTTTATGCAAACAGAAATATCATTTCTGAGTATGAGGAAGGCATTACACTGGCAGGGCCCAAGGAAAATGAAGTTTCTTAAGTTTCTCACAGCTGCAGCCAACAGCAGCCTCAGGTTTCTGTTGCACAAAGACTGAGAGCTGTGTACAGCCTTGGGCAGGCTGGGTAACACAAGTCCCACATGAAGACCACAAGCAGGAAAACTATTTAAATGTAGCTCTTCCACCAGTTTTGGTGTGAGTTCTGTGTCAGAACACCCTGACTGTTGGTGGAAATTACAGCATTTATTTTCCTGCCTGACTAAACCCAGAACTTTCAGTCTCCAGAGAAAGCAGATTAGTGCACTAAGCTGAAGCAGGTGTGGGGAACCTTCACTTTGTTGGCTGAATATGCCCTGTGATTTCATTTTACAGGGTACAGTCCATGATTAAAATTACTGTGCATGTTATTACTGGACAGCAGAGCGTGTTAGCGGGTGGGCAGCCAAACCTGTTGGAAAGGCACACTCCGTCCTCCACAAGGAAAATATTCCCCACCCCCAAACTGGAGGCAAAGCCCTGGTACAAACTGTGTTACAGGGTAACAGGCTCTTCTCCATCTCTTTTCTGAGTTGAATTTCTCTTTTGTACAAGCTCAGCTTTCTGCGTGACCTCATTTGCATGTGGTAATCCAGCTGGGAGGACTTGGATGCTTGCTCATTCCTCCTGGAAAAGCTGTGCCCAGGACTTTTCAGGATCACTCTCGTGTAACATCAGGAAATCATAGTTATTTTATGAGCTTGCTCTTTCTCAGTTGTCTCAAACTAATAAACTCATTACTTGAATCTGAAGCTTTTATCAGTTCACATAATACACACTCTTGAAATTATGGAATCATAGAATATCCTGAGTTGGAAGGGACACAGACAAGAATTATGGAGTCCAACTCCTGGCTCTGCACAGGACGACCCCAAAAATCACACCATGTGCTTGAGAGCATTGTCTGAATGCTTCTTGAACTCTGGCAGGCTTGCTGGTCATTGAAGCCACCCAATTATTTTGAATTACAATAATCTGCTGTTATGAGGAAATATTTAAACTTCATTTTATCAGTATATATAATCTTAATATTAAAAAATCCATGCTCTTTTCAAAGAGAATGGTCATGTTGGTCTGACATGGTCTACTTTAGGGGAAAGAAAATCTATTTTATCTCACTTATCTCTACATCCTTCATAATCTTTTTTTCTTCGAATTTGCATATGGCAAATCAGATTGAAGGGACTATAGCTCTGATACAGCTTTCACCTCTGTTCTTCTAAAATACAGAATTTGCATAACCCTCATTATGAAAAATAGTAAGTAATTTTTAGCTGAACTAGACTCCAAATCTAACAGATTTATGAAAATACTTATTTGTGAGTTCATTAACCAGCTCACCCAGAATTCTGAGAAAGACACTGTCCCTCAATGCTTTGTGGCTCTGCTTCCTCCTTCCTGGTTCTCTTTTTTTTAACGAGCTTGCAAAGCCTTGGTTTATTTGTTATAATTGCCTTCCCATGTCTAATTTAGCTGACACTTGGCAAGTCTCATTTCCTGGCCTTGAGACATCTCTGGCCATCAGTCTTTCTTTCTGTTTCTTGCACAATCTCTGCTTATACCTGATTTCCCGTTTGTGATGGCTCACTACACACTTTGAACTCCAGCTGCTCCAGGAAAGTTTCTTTCCTTGCTTTTTATGCAGTCATGTGGCACAAGGAGTCATAAGGAGCCCAGTGTCAGCTGTCTGCACCAAAACAGGCACAATCCAAAATGCAAACCTGGGGTGGGAATAAGAATAGAGTGCTTGAGGTTTTTTGTTTTGATTATTTGTAGTCTGCCAATTGCGCTAAAAAAAAATGTGCAAAAACATGCTCAGTCTCAAGGAATGAAAGCATTTGTGTCAAATTTCAGATACTTGTACTGTACTTGAAAAGCATCACAGAATTATATAACTACAAAAATACAGAAGTGACAGATTAAAAGCTGGTACTGGGATTCCAACAGGACTTCTGACTGCGGGATTCAGGACTGGGTTACCTGTTTAAATATACAACACACCTAATGCTTTAAATATGCTCAGACATTTCTCATTCTGTTGTTTACCCCAGAATCATGCTCACTTTGGATTTCGCTTGCTGCTCTTTCTTCTAGCTGCTCTCCCATGGGAATGCAGAGTCTGGCTCCAGAGACACTATCAAGGGGCCCTAATGGGGCCTCTCAGCAACAGGGCAGTACACAGCAATAATGGCATGCTTCCTCCTTGCTCCAAGAGTTAAAAGGATTCTGATTGTTCTCCTCAAGAGGCATGCATTAAAATGACAATATATTTAGATAAAAAGAGGGTACTTTTCTCTCTTTGTTCAGAATTGCCAGAGAAACATGAAAAACATTTAAATTCCAAAGATAAAAAGATGTAAAACAGAGCAAATGTTTTCACAATTAGCAATATTCTGTTGTTTTTATAGGACTTTTACCAAACCTTTGGTAAAAATAAAACCTCTTTCTTGGCTTTTTTATTTGTTGTTTTTTAATGCTGACAAATACTGCAATTAATCTGTTACATAACCAATTCCAGGGCCCAACTGTATCCCTGTAGAGACAGAACAATCCATTATGGATGGAGGAAGCCTGCCAGAAAAAGCAAGGCTTCGTGAAGGCATTTTGCCTAATTCTGTCACGCTTTCCGGCTGCAGCTTTAAGGAAATAAACTCACTAATACTTCTCCAACATATTTGGCTGACAGCTAGTACATCCCTTCTTGTCTTCAGTGTCTTCAAATGTCTTCAACATTACAGTGTTGCTGATGTGCAGGACAAGAGTAAAGTGATCTGTCTGTGGTCGTTACTGTCACTGGCAACACAGATTATTCCATTTCTTTTTTGCTGTACTGCATTTGCAAGCAAATTGTATCACTCCTCTACAGCAAACAACACTCTCTCGTGGCTGGCTCTCAGTGTGCTTGTGTGGAAGCAGCTATAATTTGGGTTTGGCATCTACACTACTGAGTTCTGTGATGGGAAGCTCAGGGATGTCCATTTTACTAACGTGTTTTGCAGTTGCATGAAATATCTAGAAAGAACATAAACAGTATTTGAAAAACAGGGTTTCATAAAAGTTCCAAGAAAGTAGTCTGTCTCCTACCTCGTCTTCAGAGGAAATAACCACGCTGTGGATAGCTGGGATTTTCGATCCTCATGATTATACTTATTAAGTGAGGAGAAGGCCATTATTGAGACTACAAGAATGCATTTTCCTTAACTTGCCTGCCCTTGTCAGCAGGAAGTATCAACTTTTCCCACACGACCTCATCTGCTAACCTGTGTTCTGGCAAGCCCAGTGAGAAACATCAGTTTCCATCCTATGTTCCAAAGGAATATTTCCTTAAAACCCAAAACGTTACCAGTTTCACACTAAGCTTATAATTAGAACGAGAGTAAACACCAAATCTTTAGTGACAGTGAAACACGTCTCCAGGTGAAGTGCTGGTTTTTTCACTTTTGAAACTGAGTAAAGGGAAGATAGCCTCAGCTGCAGGGGCAGAGAATCCCAAACAGCTCACTGCTAAACCTCCAACATACGGTTCATGATTTGAGTGCTCCGTGCTGTGATCTCCTCCTACTCCTTCCAGTCTGCTGCAGCAAACTGCACAGCAACGGAAACCGTCAGAACAATTCCAGTCTGCTGCTGGTGACTAACAACATTCTCATCTTCTCAAAGCCGTGTAACTTACAGGCTGTGAAGTTTCCAGAAGGAAATTACTACTCACTTAAACACAGCCTTTTTAAGATGGCTCACACCAACAAGAGTGGAGGGCAAGACAGAAAGCCCAGCATGGGAATAGAGCCTTCCAGAGCTCTTCAGCTCCACACATGCTTATGGAGGCATGAACACCAGCACACTTGGTGGCTACAGGTTTCAGTACTGTGTAGGAGGATTTAGGTATGAAATGATCATCAGAAGAATGTGAAAGCAGACATGTCTCAGGAGCAGGCTTTCTTTTGGACACAACAAAAGGAGGAGCATCCCAGGGTTGAAGGCCGCAGCAGCACCAAAACCCTTCCAGTGTGAGGAAGCGTGGAGCTCTTGCAGATGTCTGCCTGCTGGAGGGAGCTGAAGTTGCTGGTGTGGGGGGCAAGTACTGCTAGGGAAACCAGGCAGTTTCCAGCTTTGGTCCCTAACAACAGGGCACTGATTCACCCTCATCCTGCCCTTTGACTTTGATGGCATCCTCATGCCCTTTCTCAAATCCTGCTTCAGATGTGGGCTAGGTTTGCCTTGTTGCTCCCACAGTTACCTTCAAATACTTATTAACACAGACCTTACCTCTCTTTAACACTGCTTTTAGCATCTTTCTGGCAGGTATCCTCACTGCAATCCTCCGTTTGAACTGAGCAAACCTGAGCAGATATTTTACATCCTGCAGGGATGTAGAATCTATGACAGTGTCCTTTAAACCCCAATACATATGCAAATACATATATAATAACAAAAAATTTTAAAAGCTTAGAAGCAAAGTAAAATAGGCCAGAACTGTTGTTTAAAAGCAACCTGCAAGAAGCATAAAAATTGATAGTAAATCCTTTCCCAAATACATCAAGTGCAGGAAGCAAACCAGGGAATCAGTAGAATCAATATGTGATGAAAGTTTAAAGTTAGCCTCAGAGAAGATAAGATCATAGAAGAGCATTACAGAAAAGCTGAATAAATATCTTACTTCTCTAAGAGAGTTAGGGAAGTTCCCATGCATGACTCTTTCACCTGAACTGTATTCTCCCAGGAGTTTTAAGTTAATATAATAACTGTGGTGTGTTGGCTTAAAAGCAGCATTTTATCTGAGATGAGAAAGGTAATAAATGTGATTGTGATTTTTCTTTCATTGTTGCAAAAGTCAGAATTCTACAGGTATGGCATCTGGACCAGAGTGAATTAATAAAGAGTGTAATGAAACAATTAGAGAGGCAATAAAGGTATCGTGTTATGAAGGAGTCAGCACAGCTCTTAGAAAGAGGACTTATGTCTCACAAGCAAATCTGCTGGAGCTCCCTGAAGGAGTCACTGGGCATGTGAAAAGGGAGATCCAGCATATACAGCCTATTCAGACTTCTAAAACACCTTCAGTGCAGTTACTTATCAAAGACTTTTCAAGAAACTGACCACCAATAACCAAAAAAAAAAAAAAAGGGAAAAAAATGGGAAAAAGAAGGCAGGATTTAAACAGAGAGTTTTCACTGCAAGGAAAGGCATTTTTCTTCCTTGGGAACTGACATGGCATTAAAGCTGTTCAACATATTCATAAACAATTTAATAAAAGTACTATAATGCAAAACTTACTCTGAGAAGGAGAATGAAAAAATGTGCTGGTATCGAGTTACTTGGGGTAATAAAGATAAATGCTGGGTGTGGGAAGGGACTTGATAATACTGAGCAACAGAGCAAGCTGAAATGCAGAGCTCATAATTGCAAAAATCTTCTTAACAGCAAATAAAATGGGCTCTGAGCTGGTTGTTACTACTGAGGAATGAGAGCTTGGGTTGTAACAGTTCCAAAAACTGGCGGTTCAATACTCAGCAATAGTACAACTGCAAACAGAACATTAGTGACTTATTAGCTAGGGAACTAAGAATAAATCTGAGAACAGCCTCATGCCATAGTATAAATCCATCAAGCTTCACAGCCTGGAATCTTTTTAGTGCAAGTTACCCCACTGCAAAAAAGGGCATAGGAAAATGCCACAAAATGTGGAGGTTTTGTGATTAGGCTGTAGATCTCCTTGCTTCAGGATGCTGTGGATGTGGAGTTCAGTCAGGTTTGAAGTGAGTCTGTGAAAACCTGAAGCAGGAAAATCTTCATCAATTAAAAAAATATAACAGTTCTCTCTCCAGAAAGTTCATTCCTTTGAAGGTTTTGGAGAAAACAAGTACTGGGCTAGATGGACCTTCCATAGGACCAATAAAAACATTCTTACATTATCATCACTGCTCTTGAAGTATTTTATGCAAGTTGTTTCCTTGTCATCATGAGAGTGCCTCATCTGATTTCTCTGTAGTCACCCGACGAACTGTAGATTGGCTCTTAGCATCTGAGTCATTGTGTTATATTTCATCAGGCTTGATCCACTGCCTGGTACATTCACCATGAATTTTGCTGGGACTTCCTCCAAGACCCAGGTGAATCTAGTACAAACAGCAAAAACTCAGCAGAGGTAGCACCTCTGATTTTTTTTTTTAACCTTTTCTCCGATTCTTAAATAAGAAATATCTGTGGATTTGATATAACTGAATTATTGTGACATAATAATGCTAGCAGGATGAGAGATCAGAACTATGTAGAAAATCATCTCACCCTTCAGAAAGGTGGTGGAGAGGACAGCTATGTCTCAAAAGGGCACAGACAATTAAAAGGGAGCTGAAAGCTCCTTAGAAACCAAACCTAACAACCAGAAGACCCAAAACAGTCTTGTGATTGTGACCGCTGTGGACATCTGTCCAACAACTGTGCCAAGAATTCAACTAATAAGCCAAGAACACAGCCAGAAAGGAACAAAGGAGTCCTGTCTCCTTGGGGAAGCTGTCTGGTACCCTGCAGTCTGGCTCTGAGGAGCACACACTCTGTGACAGACATAATGCAGAGGACTCCAGACCCCAACACCCCACCTTAGACTGAAGAATGTATTGAAAATGCAGCGTTTTCAAGAGAAATATAAACATCAAACTGTATCAGTCCTAATGAAAACCTTGAACTGAGAATAAGGAAACAGGAGAGACATGGGTGGCATTGTCTGTGACTCACATCTTGACAATTTTACTGTCCATAAATCAACATGATGGTTTACAAGAAACAAAGTTATTTGAACAGTAAGTTATATCCATGCCCCACAAAATCTTAAAGCACAAGAAGATATGGTATAGGATGGATCAGTGTAAGCAAGCACAAGAGATGCTGTGGAGTTACAGAACAGAGTTGATGCCAGGACCATGGGTTGTGAAACATTGCAGTATGAAGTAGGAATATAGGAGGAATTACACCAATCTGATCTTTGAAGCCTATCAGTCAGCTCTACTATAATATTTATCTGCATATCAAGAACAGATAGTAATGGTAGAGAAGAAAAAATGGTAGTCAGTAAGTGTACAGTTAATTGAAAAATGGAAAGTCTGTAGGAAGACTTTTAGAAAATGTGTGGGCTACCCAACCACCAGTGAAACAAGGTACCAAAAGCTTTGGTGCAGCATAAAATTGTCTTTGCCTGCAAGCTCTCATTCCAACTGTCAAAAATCTGAAGGGCTTGAGCTGTTCTAATCACTAGTTTGCAAACTGTCAGTGTTTATTTTGTCTCTCTCTATTTTTTTTTTAATATTATGGTAAGTTCTGCTCTTGGTACAATGATAAGTCAGCTCATTTATTTTTCCAAGCCCTATATTTTTTGAAATTGAGCCAACCACATATTTTCAGCATGATATGAATTTTCCCTCACCTTGCTTTACATCACCAAGTGTTATGAAAGTTATTTTCTTACTGTTTGTAAAGCAATTTGAAATCTTCTCACGACAGAGATAATATATGCAAATAGCTATTCAGCCCCATTCGTAGCTGAATCTTCTCCAGTGCATCAGGGCAGAGTGATCTGGTGATATGTTGAATGGCTGAGAAAAAGAAGGCATTTCTCCACTGTTTCTGCTCACACAAAACTCACTGATGTCATGAAACATTTCCAGTGGTTTTCTCCTCCAGGAAAGTAGAGAAAATTTTGCCTTGATCAGAACTGATGTGTTTGCAGAAGTAGAAGAACTCCCTGTTTCTGATGTGAACAGACTAGTGCCTGAGAAAGTCTTTGCAATTTCCTCTTTTTCCTCTTGCAAAACATCTCTTGACATTAGGAATAAAGGACAGCAAAACTGAGGAGACAGAAGCTGTACTTTGTGAGGGACAATCATACAGTGCTGCAGCTCCTTGCTCACATAATATCAATATGCCTCCTTCACTTCAGGCCATGGTGTGCATTGCTAGGTATGCTAATACTCTCCCTGTCATCACTAATGTGCATAAATTATGTGAAGAGACTGTAGGTCTCAGTGGTGCAAAGGACAGAAAACTGCTGGTACATTCTGCTTTTACAAATAGAGCATCTAAGGCTAGATGCTCAGATAACATCTAACGTATCCTGCACAGGTTAA
The DNA here is from genome assembly GCA_013397915.1 of Daphoenositta chrysoptera. NCBI lineage: Eukaryota > Metazoa > Chordata > Aves > Passeriformes > Daphoenositta > Daphoenositta chrysoptera. The sequence goes on from VZRO01003166.1 coordinate 10,253, forward strand.
GAATAAACCACATAAAGGTGTGGCCACAGCAGCTACATTTTGACAAGTAGTCTAGAAATGTTACCTTTCCAAACAAACCAAGCACAACGTAAGGCTTGGAAATAACAATTATTTACACATATCTGGGTCCTGCATCAAACACAACAAGTGAGATTCAACTCCAGATTAATATACAGAAATTTAAACATCTCTGTGTAAGTTAGCTGGGTAATGTTCCTTTGTAGTTCTAGGTCTTGATTTTGGCTTTCCTGTTGCACAGATAAATGGCTAATGTTATTTAAGATGCTGCACCAGCGACATCTGCACAGGGAGGGCAGCCACGACAGCCCTGCAGCCCAGGGGCAGCAGCCAGGGGCCAGGTGAGGTACCTGACCAGCCACACGTGCCTCTTGAGCCAAAAGTGTCCTATGCCACTTGGTCAGTATTTCAAAAGGGCTGCTCAGCTTACCCAAATGCACCTCCCTATTCTTTATCAAATTACTAGGGTGCATTCCCTAGATTTCCATTGCTTATGAAGGCAGCTTTATTTTGCAAATAAGGTATCTCCACTTAGCTTCCTCAATTATGGTGTATTAATCTGACTCCTGCTCAATGGGCTTAATTCAAATGCCTAACAATTTGCATTTTTTTGCCATTTGAGATGCCTTAAGGTATCCTGAGCTTTCCCAAGAAGCTGACAGCTATGAAATAGGAGCTGCACAAGGCACTCCTGTCCTTGGAGCTCCAGCTGCAGACATGGCCCCATTGCTCAGAGCACCTCCAATGGCACTTGATGCTCATACTTGGGCAAACAGAAATTCCATGTGTCCATGTGCTCTCACTTTATCTTTTGCCCTCTACTACTAATCAGTATACTTGATTGATAAGAACTAAGTCAAGCTTAGGTCGTGCTGCTGTGCTGAAGTCAGGGTGTATTAGCCATTTCCTCCTCTTCCTTGAATCTCTGTGGCCAGTGCAAAAAGCCCCTCCTCTGCATCCTCCACTGCCACGGTGGTCACAGACACCACGGTGAATGTCACGTTCTCAGGATCTGGCAGGCTCATGCAAACCCACAGCCTGACCTCAAGGCTTTCTGGACATCAAAGACTGGGTTACCTCCTTGCAGAAGACATGTTCAGCTTGTCAGGGGATCAGTCAGTGCACCAGCAGCACCCACAGGCAGCTCACTCACATGAATATCCTCAACATAGTAAATTCCCTCAACCCAAACGGGCGCTGCTAATCACAGAAATGTTTTTCACCACAGCTAAAACCCTCCATACAGGTACAGATGGTCTCAGAAAACAATTACCAAGCCCTGGTGTCTTCTGGGTTGCAGGCAGCTCAGGTCCTGCTATGTGTGAGTGGCCTTTTTTCCAGGAAGCCCCTTCCTGAGTGGATTGTTCTGTAGCTGCCAGAGACAGGTTTTCATAACAGGTTGCTACGGGGTGGGCGACTGCCAGCACATGGCAGAAATCTGTTTAAAGAAGAAGCTGGGAGTGAAGCTAAGACAGCAAGTAGAAATTTTAGACATGCATTATGAACGAAATAAACCCTCGCTATATCATAGAAGGCCCATTAGTCAAAGGAAGTTATAAATCTGCCAAGAACAATGCAGAAAATGCAGGAGTACTAAAGAGTTTTAGTTTATGTTTGGAGGAAGGAATATGATATTCCCACATCACATGAAGATGGTGAACTGTGGTCAAGTTAGCAAGTCAGATGATGGTAAAAGGCATCTCTTGGGATATTGTTACATAAGCCAACCTGCGTTATTTGCACCCAGGAATTGTGAAAAAGCAGACTGTGGAGTACCTCTGGGCTACTGTTACCTCTTGACAGATTTTGGCATTAACAACATTAAATGCAGGTAGTGTGACATTCCAAAAGACTGGAGGAGGGCGACTGTTGTGCTGACATTAAAAACATGAAAATACATTGTGGGGAAAATCTGTGCTAAAAAAATAAAAGAAAAATAATTAAGTTTGTCAACCTCAGGTAAAATAGTGGCAAAACAGATAAAGATTTAGATGAAAGCACGAGTATGTATTCAGTGTTTCAGCCTTGACATCCTGATACAGATGGGGTGATACAAAATACAAATAACCCAAACAGCTCACAGATTCAGAACTAGCTGAAAAATTTCAACAAGTCCTCAGTGAGGCTCATCACTGAATGGTATGGAAGTAAAAAGGAAAATAACCATGGATAAATTTGCAGATGAAACAAAGACAGAGTCCGAAAAAAAGATGAGCCCAAGATATTTATATTAGTGGTATGGAGCACTAATATATACAGAGTGGGCCAAACTAGCTAAGGAAGCAAATTCTCCTCCTGTTGATATTAGGAGATTAGGACCAGTTGCCGTTCTGGTAACGATGCCTCAGGTAAGCACAAAATATGCTACACTTCACTAGCACCAATTATCTTTTAGACAAACACAAGTTTTGCTTACATGCCTTTCTGACTGAGTGCTGACATTTGCATGAACATTTGCACAGCATTACAGCTATGATTGAAAAGCCAGAGTAACTTCCCTAGAATTTGTTTTCTTTTCTGCCCTCCAATATTTGTTATCCTTGGTGTGGCACTCGAGGCCTTGAGAAATTTTTCTGAGAATTTCCTTCAGTAAATCTAAACCTGTTATCACCTCTCAGGCAGTTTGCTACAAATTGCTAGCGATTTCTCTAAACCAGATTAGGTGCCATGGTAACAAGGCTTTGGCACCAGCAGATCCTTTTCCCCACGGGATCTGAGTCTAAGGCTTCCATCTGGTGAACAGTCTGCTGTCAGCACAGCCACGCAGCATCCTCCCTCCCGAGGGTACAGCACCACTGGCAAATAAACACCCAAAAGGACACATCCCCAATTTCCTGCGAAGGCATTCTTTCTCCCAGATGGCAGATGGACATCCTCTTCTTTGAGGACTGTTGTGCAAAGTTTCTCCTGAGCAACTGCTCCTTTAGGCTTCAGGTTTACTGACATTCATTATGCTTTTTCATAAAGGTTTCAGCTCGATTTGATATACTTTATTCTTTTCCCTAGATCTTCCTGTGCATTTTCATTTCAGTGCACCATAATCTGTTTCTAAATTGTATTTTATGTTTTTAAAGGACAACTAAAAGTCAAAAGAAGAAGAATTATTTATAAGTACTGATCCTTGTTCAACCCTTACATAATTGATCATAGCTTTGATGAACAGAATTGCATTTTCTTTCTCTATGTTTTATATTCATGTGAAGCTAACCCACTTAGAAATGTCTTTCTTTAGCCTACTTTATAGTCTGCTTTTTACACTGCTGTCTACACTGCCTAATCTTTCCACTGGAATATGTTTGCCAACACTGGCAGCTACATTAGAAGCAATATGCAAAATACTTTTTAATGTTAGTATCACAAAATAAAAGCCACTCTGAGCAATATTAAGTAATTTTAATATTAGAAGTCATTAAATACATGTGATCTAGATCACTTAGGGTAGGAAATACATACTCTACCAGTAAATAACATGGGGAAAATTTGGCCCTTTTCACTTGTATATCCTGTACAAGGGGTCTCTAGGACACATAATTATATGGGTTAGCAATGGCACGTGCAAGCAGTGAGAGTGCTACAGGGTGATTTCATGGGCAGCATGGAGAATGTATTTACACAGACAGTGTGCTGCTGTGTAGAAATATCAGAGCTGGCTCTGAACAAACTGGCTCAGAAAGCAGATGCAGAGTGACTGCATCAGTATTGCTTTCCACTTGGGCCAATTAGTCCAGATAATACACAGACCAAATCAGCTGGCACGGAGCTCTACCACTCTTCACAGGGGTTTGTTCCTCAGCTTGCTCTCTGGGAGCCAGCCCTGATTGTGCTATTTGAAAATCTGTTGTGCCACAAAAGCCTGCATTTACTGCTGCACAGCAAGTCTCTGTGAGGTTTATAGAGTGGCTGCACACCCTTTTATTGGAGGGAATGCAGCCTGGAGGCTGCAGGAGGATGGTATGTTTTGTATGCAGTGTCAGACAATGAAGTGTGTGGAGAATCCCATGGACAAAAACTGCAATCCGAGTGTCTGCTTCTTCCCAGCATCTCCTCTCGTGATCATCTAGACAACAGGGTTTTGTACCATCCCAGACACACAAAAAAAGACTTCAACCTGGATTTCCCACAGTGTCACTGCAAACACTGCCACCACTACTACTGGAACAGAAAATACTGGGAAAAAGAGCTGTCAGATTCATATGCCACATGGAAGCAGTAACAGTATCCCACTGTGTGCCAGTAACACTGACTGGTGCCCAAGGACGGGTGTGTTTCAGGACATGTGCCCATTGGCAACCACGAGCAAGTCATGTACTCCCAGAGCTGGGAACTTATTCCTTGGAACCAGAGCAGTGCTGAGTTTGCCAGAGAAAGTATTTCCCTACACTCTGGCATTGGGCAATGCTTTGCCTCAGGCTGACGTTTCCAATCTTACAATATCACCTAGACTGTCCCTGAAAGCTGAGAACTGCTTCATAGGGACACCTGGGGTTCAGGTGAGGTTTGTCCTCACCTTGTCACATGCCAGAGAGCTTCCCCATGGCCACTGGGACATGCTGCTGCCTCTGCCCTCTTCCACAGCACCAGCTTTCAAACTGGCCTGTGCAGTTCCTGTGGACAACATCCTCTTACCCTCTGGGTATTTCAGACTAGCTGAGAACTTGCTTGAGGTGTTCTGGTGATAAGGATCACCGTCTTTAAAATTAAAATTGAGATTAGGAAGCTACTTTGAAAGCACCCCTGTCTCTAGAGAGATCAAGTAAAATTATATACTTAGAAAATTCAAGCCAGACAACAAAATTAAAAAATACTGATAAAACATAAAACTTGCCTCAGGTTTATGAATTTGCTTCATCCACTGAAACTTAGTATCTATGTATATATCTTTGTATCTATGTGTAACTTAAGAGACAATACAAATATATAAATGGAATTCAAGTACCTGCTAATTATTGTCTTTTTTCTTCCTGAGACCAGACCAAATGATAGTCTGATGTTCTGCAACAGTAATGAGTAGAGGAAACCAATTCCCCAAATTTGCCTTTGAGAGGCTTTGCAAGAACTCAGTGCATGCAGGGATCTTTGATTTCATCCAGAAGAGAACATCACAAATAAAACACAAAAAAATATTTCTATCAAGAAGAAATCAGCCCTTGAAGATTTTGAAAGCTTTCTATCTGTTGAAAATGCCACAAAACAAGATGCGGGACATGGAGGTCAGGACACACCCACACTTCTGAGATAAGCAATTGTAAATCTGTGTTTTCTTACAGGATGGGAGATAACGTAGCTGCTATACCAAGAAAAGTGCATGTCCCCTGCATGGAAGCATCTGCCTTGACAGAAACCATTAAATCTTTCTCTCAACACTACCTTTCCTGTCCACTGCAACTGCCAGTGCTGCCACCCTGCCCCACGTGTGCTGTCTGGTGACACCAGTGGCGTGCCGAGGTGTGACACAGACAGGTCACATCCTGCAGAGCCAAACCCGGCTAAAACCAACACCCCCGGGAATGAAAGGACAGAAAATCCGAGTAAAAGTGTGAAGAAAAGCTGTAGGAGAGAATTCAGAACTAAATGTTGGCGACCAGGCATGACTAACCCACCTGGTGACCAGGTATGAGACATATTTACAGGATGGTAAGAGCCATATATTGACCACACAAGTTGGGTGTCCATTAACCAGACTACACAAAAAGCAACTTCACCTGAAATGACCAGAATTACGACCATGAGATAGGGGAAACTTACTCAGTCTACTGTTAAATTATCTAAAAGAATAAGACATTGGGAAATGCTTTAAACAGAGTTAGAGGGGAGAAAAAGAAAAAGGTGAAGGAGTCTGAGGACAAAGTGATCTTTGTTTCAGCTGCTTAGGGACAGAGCCTGAGTAGCTTTAGACTGAATTATCCTCAACTCTTAACAAATGATCCCTTCAAGTTATGCTTCAAAAACATCATCTGGGCAGTATTTCAGTATGTGCTCTGTGGGCAGAGTCTTTGATGTCCAGAGTGTCAATCCAAGGCGTTTTAGAAGGCACTGCTATCATTACAAAAAATATGTTAAGGGGGGAAAAACCTCACCTTCAGTAAAACGCCCTCACATATAAGAATGACAGGAAAGCCTAGCTAAAACCACATCTCATAAAATTATTTACAGTAACTGAGACTGAGGTCAGGGAAGTTATTCCACACTTCTACCATCACAGCTGTGATAGGAGTTCAGCCTTCAGTCTTTGGAGAGTTGAAACACTATCTTGTTTCAAAGGGAAATCACCGAAACTCAAGCTGTAGGGTTTCATATCTTGATGCAGATAGACAGGCCAAACAAAACAAACATCGGAAAAGTTCTTGAGAGTCAGCAGAAACTACATGATATCCTTCCCTTATTAATTCATGTTTATTTTAACCATCTTTCCTCCTGACTTTTTTTCCTAGACAAAAATGCTTATAACCAGTGAGTCAGACCAGCACCTTTTATTCTTACTTCTGTTTCAGTTCCAGTTAAGGCCAATAATAATCCTTAATTATTTGGTGGTCTTGAACTTCGTCCCAGAAAAAACACACAAGCCTTAAAAATTGAGAGTCCTGGTTGAAGAACCTTTTTCTAATATCCAACCTAAACCTCCCCTGATGCAACTTCAGGCCATTCCCTCAGGTCCTGTCACTGTCACCACAGAGCAGAGATCAGTGTCTGCCCCTCCTCTTCCCCTCATGAGGAATTTGTAACTGCAGTGAGGCCTCCCCTCAGTCTCCTCCAGGCTGAACAGACCAAGTGCTCTCAGCCTCTCCTCACACGGCTTCCCCTCAAGGCCCTTCACCATCCTTGTGGCCTCCTTTGGGCACTCTCTAATAGCTTAATGCCTTTGTCATACTGTAGTGACCAAAACTGAACACAATATTCTAGGTGAGCTGCACCAGTTCTGTGTGTCTGCAGGCAGACAAATAACAACAGAAGAGCACACACACAGACGGAGGTGAAAGACCACAAAAATAATCCCACAGCCATACACAGGGATAGGCAATGGGATTGGCAGTGGGAAACTAAGACTGAAGGGTGTGACAGGCTTTAGGGGCAGTGCTGGGAGTAGCTGTCAGCCACTCACCCCCACAACAGGAGCCTTAGCATCCTCCTGCCAGAACAGCTAGAGCTCACTTCATGCGAGTACAAAAATACAAAGATCCCTGCCAAGGAGCTGTGGAACAGTGTGGCATCATGGAGCAGGGACAGGAACTGCTGCAAATGGGGCAAATCATATGGGGAGAGAAAGACGGGGACAGAAGGGAGGAAGATGCAGTGACACAGCAGCTTTGCTGGACCTGGGAGGTAGCACTGGCTGCTCCACTCTCCATGGAAGGGTAGAAGTGTCCTCATGGGGAATGAATGCAGGCAAAGAGTAGGTTGTGATTTCACTCCTTAATTTACCATGTACTAACTGACCATCATAAATAGTCCTTCTTGCTGTCCAAAAATACATGTCATGCTAAACCACATTTTAAACAAGTGATTAAATCAAAAGGACTAGATCCTTCTCTGGCATCTTGGATTAAGCCCCCAACATAGTCTCTAAAAATTATAAAATGTGGGTGTACAGTAAGTGAGTTTTACTAATATTTTCCATTCAATTGTTATTATGAAAAAGGAAATTATCAACAGCTAAGCCACTTTTCATTTGTTTCCCATATTGTTCTTCCTTCTCAAAAGTGACTTGCTCAATCAATCTTCACAGCCCACACACATCCACCTTTCAAAAAAATAAAAAAGCACCAGCCCAGATTTGACTTGTTGGCCTCACTTCTACTATTTGTAGTGACACTCTTTTTATTTTTGGATTGCGGCTTTTAAATTTGAAACTAAGAATGGCAGCCACCCCCGGAGTACCATTTGCGTAGGAGGAATGTTTAGTACACAAAACTGTCTATGACCCTTCCTCCTATCACTCACTCCGCCCACACCTCTCATCCTCCGAGCCAGTTGTCTGTGAAGATCAGTGAGACATTTAAAGCAGAAGCCCAGCTCTTGGTTAGCAGTGTTAATATGAGGAAGTTCAGTCAAGCTTGGTAGCTTGTGACTCCTCGTTTCACACTGCAAACAACAGGACGGTGCTTCACAGCAGGCAGGTCCTGTCCTAGAAATAGATGTGCAAGGGAAGTTTATTCATTTCAATAATATTACCTAAATCAAAGGAGTCATACATATAGTTATATGGGAATGTCCTGACCAGAGCATATGAATTTTCCATTGAGTTCCCTAGCAGTGCTCGGTGTTAAAAGAATTTTGAGGACAGCACAACAAAAAATCAGATGGAAATTTAAAAAATAACTTCCCCATAAGTGAGATTTCCTTTGCTAGATACTTCTTGCACACCCTGAAATATTTGTGTATCTCTGAAAAAAAACCCCTTATCCCATCTAATATCCTGGGATTTATTTTCAGCACTGAGGACTCTGAGCACTGACTCCTGCTGCACTTTTGGCCTCAGCAAAGTCCTGAGGCACGTACAAGCACAGGAGTCAGAGAACACACCTGCTCCACACCGTGTCCCCGTGCACACCATCCCATAACTAATCATTTCCATTGCCTGCTTTAGAGCCCTCTTTATAGCTTGGATTCTTTAGACAGGAGTATAGCTACAAAGAACATGCCATTCCTTTCTCCGTGCCACTGTATCTTCCAGTTCTTTATGCAGCCAAGAATTTAGGTAGTTTTTCTGGCTGGTGTTCCACACTGAGACAGCATTTTCCATAGTCAACATCGGGAAACATTTGGAGTTAATTAGTAAGTGATGACACGGAGTACAGGAACTAACAGGATAAAGTAATAGTTTAAATTATTTCTTTCCCTGTTACAACCTGAGTATTTCTTTGTCTATTGCACAGCCCATTCATCCCAAAGAGCTGGATTCCTCCACAATTCTTCCCAACACTCAAAATCCTATTAAACGTGGACTATGTACTTTTGCCATTTTATTGAATGTTTCTTTTCCTAAGCTGTCAGAAAGCAGATGGTTAAAGATCCTGATCAGTCTGAGCTTTGCTTAGTGCACCAGGAGGCACCAAGAGGACCTTGCCTGCTCTCCTTAATGATCTCCCAGCACACCTGAAATGCAGGAGTGTTCTGCTGTATCCCCAGGGGAAGCATCCCCTAACTGACAAGAGACATTAGCTGAGCACCTCAGAAAGTTTCTCCATGAAAGGGAAATAGCAGGATGGCCCTTCTGATCCAGCAGAGAGGAGGTAAGGAGATATTTCAGAAACAGCTCATTTTTATAATATGTGTTTTAAATTTTTAGCCACATCTCTCATTGATGAAGGATATGGATTACCAGAAGGGACAGAACTGACACATTTTACTCTTGAGAAAAATGATGCATCTTTACTAATTTTCTAATGGGAGCTAGCATTGTCAACTCAAAATAAGTGCTATTTTGAAAAAGAGCATGTGAGCCGTATATCAAAACGCCCACGGTTGTCATACACAAACACTGCACTTGCACATTAAACAGCACTTTTTCTGGCAGTGGAAATAAGACCCACTTTTTTTCTAAAGTTGTTTGTTTTGAATTTTTGAGATGTAAAGGCTCTCAGCTGGAGTTTCAAGAGCTGAGTTGGCAAGAGTCACAGTTAGGAAATGACAGGGGTTTGAGGTTCAGGTTGACAAGGGCTGTGATGTAGGGTTAAGGGTGCGTGTGGAAGGCTTTGCTAAGGTGGGGCTTGTGCCAGTATGAAATCCCTACCTAATTTTAGGACTTCATCTTACAGAAGTTTCGATATCAAGATTAATCAAGATATTTGTTGGGAAAAAGCTTAGGCCAGCAGGGGCTGATGAAGAAAGATCAGTACTGGATTGAGAAGAAGCCCTTGCTAAATTTAGGACTGGTGCCAAGAGAAGCATGAATCCAACCCCAGTGCAAATCCTTGCTTAGCTTTAACACAGAGAGGCCTTCCAGCCACATAAAAACCATAGAGACCCCACCTGTGATCAAACCTTGCAATCCTTGCCAGATTCAGAACTAACTAAAACTCACTGACTCCATTTGCTTGCGTCCTCTTCCATCACTTAAACCTTAAGCCCAGCTCTCTTCCAGCAGACCCAGACACCTCCAGTTATTCCCAGATCCAAACCTAATTCAGCCTGGGTGGCAAATTTAACTCCAGGACACGCTTTTATCCTATCCCTAAATCATAGTCAGTCTTGTGACCCAAAAACCAATTAAAGTTAATACTAAATTAAATCTTACTGGTTCTTGCCTGCCCCAGATCCCAATGCTAAGTGGGATTGAAATGACACTTTGCATGGTATCTGAAAGGAGATGATAAGCTAGTTAAGGATTGGTGTCAAGATCACAGTTTTGGGCAGCAAGGACCAAGGATTTCAGTCTGTGGCTGTCTCCAGCAGAAATCTGTCTGGCATCAAGCCGGGCCACACCACTAATTTCAGATCTGGGGCTAGAAAAGCCAAGAGATTCCAATAAGGTGGAGAGTCTACAACTGCTGGAGCATCTCCTCTACCAAAATCAGGCAACAAACCCAGAAATCATGAGTCTATATGTTTCTGGCCATGATCATTAAAGCCTCTTTTGAGGTGTTTGGTCACTCTGTGTTTGTCACTCTATGAATAAACTTCCCCATGAAACACCTATGAATAAACTCTTAAGTGGCAGAATACATCTCCTCTTTTTAATAATTACAATATTATTCTTTAAATTACTTAGAAAATTACAAAGGTGATGAAGTCCAGGCGTCAAAAACTAGTAGACATAAATAAACGTAATTAATTAAATTCATTAAGTGCACACATGCAAGTGCATTACAGTTTAGACTTCAAATGCATGACAGCATAGTGGTTTTGTTTGTATTATTGAATGCATTTGGTGAACATTCGTCCTCAGCATAAGGAGAAATGTATCAGGGACAGGTAGTTAATAAAGGTATAATTAGTAGGAGTCCTACCTTAGAAGCTGAAATAGTTGTAAAATATCTGGTAAATGGGGAAAATTATTCCAGAAAGGAAAGAAAAATACCCCATCATCAATTAAAGAAAATACAGGACTTGAAGATGCGAAACACTTTACTCACTACAGTCATCACATCAGTAAAATGATGATCATCTGACACTTAATATGTCCAGATCAGAGACACTACCCATAAGTCAAAGATAACAGCACTACCCGAAATCACAAGAGTATTGTGAAGATAATTCATTTCAGCTGGTGAAGGCAGATTAATTCAGATATCATGAAGAAAGATGCAGAAGACTGCCTGCAAAGAAATAAGTCAATACTGAGCTGGATATATAAAAAATGTGTTTGCAAGAGGAATATTGAAAGAAATAGTGACAAAGTACACTCTTTCATCTGATGGGGGAGAATAGCACATAAGAAAAGAATTTAAAACCCCCACCTACGTGCCTTTGTGCAGGTATTTTGATATCTTATTTTTTAAAAAAAGAAGACGTATGACTATTCCAGGAAACATGTAAAGAATATTAAAAGAAATCTGGATGTCAATGTTAGTTACCAGTCACTCAAGCTCAACCAGGAAAAAAAATCAAAACTAAAAATAAAGCATTGAGACTATCTACGTGCTTAAAATACGACAAGCTCATTTTCTGTGCTGAATTTGGACCTGAGTAAGGACTCAGTGGAAATAACAGAATCTGTGGCACATTTTTACCCCACAGTGACATCAGCACCTTCACAGATGAGACGCTTCAGTGCCCTGCACTCGTAGCTTGCTGTGCCTCACTTCACCCACGGGCCCAGGCCAACACACTCACGAAACCATGAGAACTCTTGGTCACACTCCTTTGCACAGTCATTTTCTTTGCAAAAAGGTCAAACAGGCATGTCAGTCATTCATATGACCACGCTGTATCAGTAATACCTATGAGAAGCAACTATGTCTGATCTAAACAAGATTTAACTTCTCTGCCTCTGGTGAGGACAAGGAGACATTCATGGTCCCTATTCTTGTAAGTGGTTGTTGTAAGGACTAATTAATTTGTGCTATGTAATCCTGCTAAGACTGAGAAAATTGCTTAATAAAACTGAATTCCTGAGTGGTTTATGACTATGATTTACTCAGGACTTTCATTAAATAATAAAAAAAAGCTGCAGAATGTGTGGGATATTAAACCAGGTTTTGAGGAAGGACAGGGTCTGCGAAGTACAGCATTGAGCATGGACAGTGTTTGTGAAAAATTTACAGAGGAACAGCTTTCCAGATGGACCCAGAAACTGGAGCACTTGGGAGTGTATTAGGAATTTTTATTTTCTGTTTATTACAAAGAAAAACGAATTGATATGTCTATAAATACTAGATGTATCAATGAGGAAAAAAAATTATATGTTTAGTTACTGTGGTAAAAAATGTTCTAGACACAGGCAGCTTCTTTGTCCTTCCAAGTGGCTGTAAGGATGAGGGTTGTGCACAGTCCATGGAAAATTCTTTACTACAAACCTCACAGAGGTAGCTCCAGAGCCTCATACACAAAATGCTCTGGCAATTCCGACATGTGAGAGCATTCTCAGGCAAAAAGCAATAGTAGTTCAGCACAGGGAAATATTTGGTAAATTTTGTCCTCTAGAGTAAATGGAGTTTCTTGAGTCTGACCTAAGCATAAAGGGCCAGAGAAGCTGACTTTAGCCACAGGATGGATGGTGGTGGTGCCTTCCCCCTGCCCCCAGGCTGGTCTATGATCTGAGAAATGCTCAGAATCTTGGGTGCTTCCTTCCCCTTCAGGGCGGGTTGTCACCCTAATACACAGATTTGGTAGCTCTGACTCAAAAAGCTGGAAATAACTTTCAGCAGCAATCCCACCCTAATACGTTCAAGCATCAGGTCCTTTAACTCAATGCACTTGGTTGACTTTTAGTTGAAAAACCAACATGGATCAGCAAATCCTGTAATTCTTTAGTAGTAATAGTAGTAGTATAGTGAACCACAAAGAACCTCATTTTTAAACAGAGACATAATTATTCTAGATGCTGTACAATGAAAAATATCGATTCCTGTGTCAAAGAGTTTCATGGGCAAGTGCAATGTGGAACACTGAGGGATAAAGAAAGGAGAAATGAGAAAATAAATAGTTAATTGATGTGACAGCATCAGCAGGCCAGCATATGGACTGGACTGCTTCTGGGGGAGGTAGCACAGGAAAGGAATGTTAATGACAAACCACCAGCAAGACCATGATGAATCTTGGTAAGTAATTACAAGATGGAAAAAGGGCAGACCAGACAAAAGCCACTCAGAAATCTAATGAGTAGGCAAAGGAAGCATCACAGGTCACTTGAAAGCAAGAGTCACTTACTAATTTTTCCCTGCCTTAAACTTGTGTGACTTCAGACCAAGCACACTGGTCAGGATTTCCAGAAGAAGCTTCAGCAACTTATTCTTTAGATGTATAGTCCGAGCTCCTCAGAGAGCACATATCTCACCTGCTTTGGAGGATCAGCTCTGTGCCTTACGTTGGACACCAACAAACTCAGCTAGTCACCCCAAAATCTCAAGTCACTTCTGATATTCTTATCCCTTCAAAGGAAAACAAAAATGCTCACCTGAGTTGATTGTCTCACTAGTTACTGAATGCATGTGTGATGGATGAAAGGATACCAAAAAGTGAACAATTATAAACATCTATTAACCACTGATTGCAAAAGGCTGCTGTACACCTCTGAACAGTTGTACTGGGAAAGGTAAGTGATATAAGGTAAGGCTGCACAATATATATATATA